>QLOK01006338.1:0-12154 GCA_003313805.1 Tricholoma flavovirens
GGTAAAACCTCATACTTACCTGGTAGGAGTCGAGTCACCCCCATTGTCTTGATGCGTCAAGACAGCACAATCATGACGCCGTATGCAGAAAACATTTGACTCCGAATATTATCACTAAAACAAAGTCAAAACTTAATTACTGTATAGTATGAACCAAGTCAAGACCTCAGGCCTACCTGGTACCAAGTCTGAGATAGGCATCGTAAGTCATGGTGGCATTGTAGTTGGTGATGTTGAAGTTGTAAGTGTGATGTGACTGAATGTGACAATTACCTTTTTCGTTCAAAATCTGCGTGTCGGTAAAACCCGCTGGATTTGAAATATTTAGTAGGCTGACTTCAAAATGTAAGCCCATCTCCCACCAGAATTATAAACTCCGATTTCTGCCGAGGAGCTGCCTCACTTAAATTTTCACTTTGGATTGCTGGATGTTCACCTTAAAAGAACGAGTCCGAGGTACGAGGACTCATAATATGTTTACATATATTATTGGCTTCAAAAAAGTGGTTTAACATCATCTATGGTAGTTTATGCATGAGATTGCACCAAAAATGAAGCAAAACAGTTGAGAAATGAGTGAGAAATCATCAAAACTGAGTTTCCCAAGCAAGAAATGATACCCAACTCGGTTTTGGTGATATCTCATTCATTTCTTGGCTGTTTTGCTTAATTTTTTTTTTGATTGAAAACCCAAATTAAGGAGAATTGTTGCCCATATCCTTAATCGGTTTGGAGCCATTTGAAACCGTTTCAATTGGTTTAGGTTTGAGTTTGGACAATCCTGGCAGAAACCGAACCATTTGGTTTGGAGTTTGGCCAAAAATGGCTCAAACCAAACCAAACCAAACTTCCTCAACACTAGTCTGCCATGAACTTGGCCTTGCATACAAACCCAAAATTCATCTACCCATGCAATTGGCAAATGGTGGTATAGATGAAACACTTGGTTTAGCTTGTAATGTCCCTTGTGACCTCAGTTCAATCATTTTGTACATGCAGATCCACATTGTTCATGACCCTGCCTATGACATCCTACTCAGTCAACCCTTTGATGTTCTTACTGTGAGTGTCATATGAAACTATTGAACTGAAGCCCAGACCATAACAATTTACAACCTGAACTCAACTCAAAGTACAACCATCCCCTTGATCCCCCACTTGAACCATCATCAAAAGATTGTTTGAGAGGTTTTTCACAAATAGAGGATGAGATTTCAAGTGGACAACAGTGTGCATTTATCATTTCCTTCAACCATTCTGACTCTTCAATATTTATCTAACATGCTGCTGCAATCCCCATTTTCACTTCCTTGACAACTTCACCCTCTATTCCACATGCTGCTTTCTTTCAGAACTCTATTTATCTGCTTCTGACCAGTATCTGACTCTTAGACACGCCTTGACAGCTTTCCTATTTAAAGACAAACAAGTTCAAGTGAGATCAATCAATATCAAGTGACTTTGAACAAGTTCAAACAACCTCAAAACTCTTTGAAAACTTCTTCAAGCCCCCCTTCCAATGATATTACTGACTCTCTACCAGCCTACATCCAATCAAAGAAGAAGTACAAGCCCATAGCACTCAAAGTCCGATCAGTAATCACCAAATTCCCAAATCAATTTCAAATAGTTCGAAACATCATTGGTGATCTCCTTGAAAACATCCCAAAACTCAATCTTCATCCCCCAATATTCATCCCCACCCCTTGATATTCCCTTGAATGACAAACAATCATCAACAAAATCATCCTGGTGATTGTCTTTGGCCAGAGGAGCAAAAACTCATGCACAATTTTATCAAAACCACAAATCTGGCTTTCCATGGAACAATAAAGAACAAGGAACATTTAAAGAAGACTTCTTTCCCCCTATTGACTTTCTTGTGATTCCTCACACCCCATGGGTCAAACAAAACATTCCGATACCACCTGGGATATATGAAGAAGTTTGTGATATCATCAAAAAGAAGATCAAAGCTGGTGCATACAAACCCTCAACCTCCTCATAGTGATCATGCTGGTTTCTTGTCCTCAAGAAAGATGGAAAATTGCTTCAACCAGTCCACAGTCTCAAACCCCTCAATAAAGTCACCATTCATCACTCTGGCATCATCCTGATCCCTGAACAATTAGCAGAGCAATTTGGTGGATGAGCATGCAGTGGAATGCTCGATCTTTATGTGGCATTCAATGAATGAAAGGTAGCTGAGTCTTCGAGAGACCTAATGACTTTCCAGACCCCCTTTGGCATGCTTCAACTCATTACCCTTCCAATTGGTTGGATGAACTCAGTACCAATCCTACATGATGATGTCAGTTATATCTAACAACCCAAAATTCCAGAAGTCACCATCCCTTATATCAACGATGTCCCAATCAAAGGCCCAACAACATGATATCAGCTTGCTGGAGGTGCATACAAGACTATTCCAGAAAATTCTGCTATTCACAGATTTGTTTGGGAGCACTTTGAAAACCTCAATAGGGTTATTCAGCAAGTAAAGTACTGCAGAGGAACATCATGTTCAAATCATAAGCTCTTTCTTTGTGTCCCTGAAATAACCATTCTAGGACATATTTGCAACTTCAAAGGTTGAACGGTCAATCCCACTCACATTGATGTGATTTGAAAATGGGGACCTTGTTGAACTCTTACCAAAGTCAAGGCATTTTTAGGAACAATAGGAGTTTGTCACATCTTTATTTGAAATTTCATGCAAAATGCATCACTGCTAATTGCTCTAACATGAAAAGATGTACCATTTAAATTTGGTCTGAAGCAGATCACAGTGCAAGAAGACCTCAAAAAGGCTCTAATCAAGTCCCCAGCCCTTTGAGCCATTGACTATCAATTGACAGCACCAGTAATACTATTGGTCAACACCTTGAACATCATGATTGGATTTCTACTCACTCAATGTGATCCCAATAATCTTTGAAAGCAATATTACAATTGATTCAGCTTGATTACACTAAATTTGTGAGAGTTGAAGTTCTCACAACTGAAATTTGAACTATATGGGTTGTATCAAGCTCTTGCAACTCTCCAATTTTATCTTATTGGTGTTTGAAATCTGATCATTGAAGTCAACACCTGATATATCAAAGGAATGCTATCAAATCCCAACATTGCACCTAGTGCTACCCTCAATAGGTGGATTGTCTCAATCCTCACCTTCCATTTTGAATTAGTACATGTTGCTGGTACTCACCATGGTCCCAATGGTCTATCATGAAGACCACTGCAGCCTGAAGACAATATTGTAGATGACAAGGAAGACTTTGGTGACTGGATTGATTGACTACATAGGTTCATACACCAAATAAATTCCATTGTAACTTGCCCCTCCCTTTCTCCTACACTTTATTTGACATTTGCACTCACCCCAGACCTCCTTGAACAAAATTTGATCAGTTACAATGATATTCCTTGATCAGAAAAGAATACACTACATTTTTGTGATATTGCATGGAGTTTTTCATAGATTCAGGAAAACTTTGGCAGAAGGATTTGCATGGAGCTCACAAGATTGTCCCAACACCAGAATCTCATCTTGAAATCATTCATGCAGCCCATGATGATATCAGTCACAAAATGATCTTCACTATGAAATTGCTCATCACCCTTCAATTCTGGTGGCCCAATATGAAAGCTGACATCGCTTGGTTCATTTGAACATGCCATTATTGCCAACTTCAACAAACTCAAAATCTCTTCATTCCCCCTACAGTCACAACCCCAGCCCCTGTCTTCATGAAAATCTACGTCAACATGATGCACATGCCTGCCTCTGGTGGCTATCAATATATTGTACAAGGGCAATGTTCCCTAACCGACTACCCCAAATTTCGAATGCTTTGACAAGAAAATGTGAAAAGCCTCAGCAATTGGATCTTTGAAGACATTATTTGCAGATGGGGCTCACTAGCTGAAATTGTCACCAATAACAGCCCCACATGCATAGCAGCCCTTGAATACCTTTGGTCAACAATATCAAATTTGACATATTCATATCACCAGATACAATTCATGAGCAAACAGCCTCGTTGAACAAGCCCACTTCAATTGCTATATAAGGCAGTTGATGGGATCAAAGCAAAATGGTCACTTGGGACACATTCAGTGTTCTGGGCAGAACAAGTTATGATTCAAAAACACATGGGCTGTTTGCCCTACTTTACAGTGACAGGAGCTCATCCCCTCATTCCTCTTGATATTTCTGAAGCAACATATCTCCAGCCCCCTCCTGATTCAATATTATCAACAACCAATCTCATTGCATGATGAGCTATTGCCTTACAGAAACAATTGAACAACCTTGAAAAGCTCTATTTGAAAGTCTATACAGCTTGACTTGAAGCTGCACAGCACTTCAAGCTAGTTCACAAACAAACTATTCAAGATTACAATTTCAATAAAGGTGACTTGTTCTCATGCAAAATACTCAGATTGAAAAATCCTTTGATTGAAAAATGTGACCTCAATATCTAGGCCCCCTCATCATAATCACTCAAAACTATGGAGGTGCCTATGTACTCTGTGAACTCGATGGATCAGTACTCCATCAACCTGTTGCAGCCTTCCGAATTCTCCTCTACCTTGCTTGAACATCCCCTTCTCCTGAACTTCCTCAATATCAACCTGAAACACCTTGAACATCTTTGAACAACTGACAACATTCACAATATTGACTTTGAAATTGACAAAGATTAAAACTCACTCAATTTTCTATCTCAAACTTTGTTTTTGAACCTTTTCTTCTTTAATTATATCTTCAGACTTGTTTTCTTTCATTCATTCTTTTTTGCAAGTCATGATATTGCATTTTAGTGTGGTTATGCAAGACTCAAGGGTTTTATGGCCATGATGATCTACTGAGCCTTTCCCTTATTTCTAAATTTCACTTTTTCTTTTCTTTATCACCTTCATTTTGTGAAAACTTTTAAGTTTTTATTCATTTGACAAAAAGAACAATCAAATTTGATAATGTTCAAATTCTATCTAATTTTTGAGCATCTTTTTGATGCCCTCTATTTTGTAGACTAGGACCTCTAGATCTACCCACTTCCTCACCAGAATCTCCATCAACCTCACTTGAAAAGCAGCCTGCTCATTGAGGTCCATGGTCCCTACCTTGGCCTCCCTGTAAGGGAACAACCCCTAGGTAATACACCTGTCCCCCTTCTATGCCTATATCTCTCTACTTCATATTCATGGACTCATCATTTCATCCATTACATTATATTAGGCCTTATGATATCCAAGACCCATTACAGTACTGGTATTGGCAGTTGTTATGACTGAGATAAGTAGTCTCTCAGTTCATTATTATAAGAAATCTCCCCTGCTTCTAGCAAACCTTGGCTATGCCTTGACCTTTCCATTCCCTGAATGAGTGGTCTCTAGTTGCTCCAGGGTCTTGCCCTTACACTCCCTATGCTCCACTTCCTTCCCCTTCCCTTTCTCCTTCTTCTTCTCCTTCTTCTTCTCTTTCACACTCCCCTCGACAGCCTTTGACAATCCTGCAACCAACTCCCCTCCCTTGACAGGCCTGACCACTTGAATTTGAAGCCCTAAAAACAAAGTTAGCAAGGCTCAAAAAGTCTGAACAAGCTTCATACCTGGTTTTTGAGGTGAAACACATTTCACCACTCTAACCCTCACTGCCTCAGGCTTTCGAATGCCCCTCCTCAAGACTCCCTTCTCAACAATGCATGGCAGCTGGGACTTGAACCCAGCGCAATGATCACACTACAAACAAGTTCTTTAGTATACTTGAAAATTATCAAAATAAGAAAGACTTACCAGGCCTTGAAGATTGAGCAAGCCCATCTCTTTGAACCTTACTCATTTCATTCTGAGCTCATTGAGTTTGTCCTGGCCTTTGTTGGCCTCCAGGGCTTTGGCCTTCCACTTCCCTAACCTCACCACAGGCCCATCCTCCTTGTCTTCATCTTCATTGACCTCCTTGAGTCATCCTTCTTGATCATCTTTGCCTTGAGTGCAAGCTCCTTCTTTCACCATTGTAGATCCTCTTTTAAAATGGTCTTGGCTCAAAACTTGGCCAACACTGAGTATCATGCCTCAACCAGCACTACTGTTACATTCTGTTCCACTTACCTCAGCATCTCAGATTCAAACTCCACATGTTTCACTCATTTGAAATTACTCCTGATCCCAGATCCAAAAACACCTGAAGAAACCTGAACTTGATTTGTTTTACTTATTTGAAATTACTCCTAGATACAGACTGCAGCTTAGTTACTTACACAGCTCTTAGTAATGACACTTCAGCAACCTCTCAGCTTCTTGAAACATCACCAATCCCCAAGTACATACTTGGTATAAAAGCTTAGTTACCTCATTTGTATTCTGCAGTTTGAATATTGAATCTAGTCAATCCCCTTCTTAACCTTTGTTCCCTTTCTTCATTTGAATTCCTGAATTAATCCTGAACTACCTTCTTCTGACCTCCTTGAAATTGGGACACTGTAACAGGTGAAGGGCACAACTTCTTACAAGTTGAAGCCAAGTCCCTTCTGTTCCCTCGTTTGGCCCTGCAGTATTCCTGAACAAGTTCCCACAAGAGATCAGTGCTTAACAGTATATTCAAACTACACTTCACTGTTATTCTATGTCCCAGACTAGAACTCGACAAAGAACTACTCAAAACTCCTGATGCACAGGTGAAACTCTAGGAGTAACAGCAGTTTGTCAATCAGTCCTTAGCCCACCTAGACCTTCAACAACTTTGGCAAATCTTCATGACCTTCAAACATCTTGTGTCAATTAGGTGAAGGAGCCCCATCAATTGGCACAAATGTCATGTCTATTAGAGACACTCAAGAAACAGAACAATCACCAACTAACTCTTGAATCTGTAAGGGCAACCTTACAATCAGGGTGAACCAGCCCAATACTTGTAAGGGAAATCTGAAGTTAGAATTGAGAACTAAAGATGTTACAATCCTACTCACCTTGTAAGGGAAATCTGAAGAGAATACTCTAAGGATTCCCTTACAAGATGAAACTACTTAACTAGACTACCAGGGGAGATACATACCTGGTCCAACCCACAAGCTAACCTCCCAATGGGTCCATTACCAAAAGACAGAACACTGATACTCCACAACACTACCCTGCAGCCCAATGCAGTCTAAAGGCAACCCAATGCAGTCCAAGGCCTGAACAATGGCCGATGCATGGTGGGGAACCTCTAGGAAGGTGCCCGAAGGTTGTAGGAGGCCTGCAGAGGTAGTTCAAAGACGTTTGAAGTAGTTTGAAGTGGTTTGATTGAATTCAAGGACACTTGATGAGGTTCATAGAGGCTCGTCGAGGCTTGTTGAAGGTCCACAATGACAGTTGAGGTTGACCATCCAGGTTCAAAAGTGCTGATCAAGGTTCAAGGTTCAAAAGATGTGTGAATGTGTTTGTCAAGGCATGGGGATGTTGATAGGTATTCAAGGATGTACGGAGGAGTCCTTGAAAAGGTTTGAAGAAGGGTCAAAGATGTTCAATGAGGTTTGACGAAGCTTGAAGATGTTTGAGGACAATTGCAGACGTTCAAGGATGTTCATCGGGGCTCAAGGGACTGATCAAGGTTGCTTGAAGATGTTTCTCAAGGTTTGATCGAGATCAGGGACTGATCAAGGACATTCAAGGATATTTGTCAAGGCTCGAGAATGTTCATTGGGGCTCAAGGGACTGATTGAGGTTGCTCGAAGATGTTTCTTGAGGTTTGATTGAGGTTGGGGACTGATTGAGGATGTTCAAACATGTTTTGAAAGTCACTAGGAGGGATGGGTAGAGTGTATCAAAGCTCACTGAGTCATCCCCTTACAGAATCCCTACTCCTCTTGACTATGTAGATCCTCCTCCTGAGGACAACCCTGATGAACCTCCCACTGGCAGCAATGAAGACCCAGACAAACCAGATGATCCAGATTGTCTAAATGACCCTGATGATAATGGTAGTCAAGCCCCTTCCAACCAGCCTCCAGTGGGTAGATTCACTCAGGCCATATTTGAGCTTTCAGGCAGCCTTAAGGACTTGCACTGAAATGCTGCCCCAAAAACTGAAAAAATCAAGGTTCAAGAACCTGATGCTTTTGATGGTTCCAACCCCTGAAAACTCCAAGATTTTCTGGTCTCTTGTAATGTTCACTTTAGAGACTGTCCTCAAGTATATGCTTCTGATGAGAAAAGGATTTTGTTGATCCTCTCCTATCTCAAAGGGTCTGCCCTTAGTTGGTTTGAACCTGGACTAAATGACCCCACAGACTCAGCTCACTGGATGTGGGACTACCAAGCCTTTCTCTCAGAACTTGAAGACAATTTCAGTCCACACAATCCTGTCAGTGATGCTGAAGAATCCCTCCATGAACTCAGCATGAAGAAGACAGCCCATATTGTCAAATATAATGTTGACTTTTGGGAACTGGCTTCTCGAGTCAGTTGGAATGAGGCAGCCCTTTGCAATTGATACTTCTGCGGCCTACCCCTTTGAATCCACACTGAGGTACTCCATGGTGGCAAGCCTAACACTTTAGCTGGCTTACATCTCAAAGCCCAAGATGCTGATAACATCTATTGGATGCAAGAAGAGGAAACTTGTCTAGACACCAAATCTTCAGCAGTTGTCAGGAGCCCAAATCAAAAGAACTCTAACAAGAAACCTAATTCTAAAGTCCCTCCTAAACCCTCTAACACTACGAACAATTCGATGTCCACTTCAAAAACTTCAGGATCATTGAAGGAAAAGCCCAAGAACTCAATTTCTGACAAATTGGGCAAGAATGGTAAACTGACAGGAGATGAACAAGAACACTGGATGAAGGAAGGCTTAACCCTAGACTGCAGTGAAAAAGGACACATTGCTCATGATTGTCCAAAGTCTGTGGCAGCTAAAGGATGAGCTGTGAAAGTTTCAGCCACTGATTCTAAAGCTGAAACTTCAGACTCAAAAAAATAGTCTGCAACCCTCTGGAAAATGCTACACAGGCTGAGGGTTGCTGTGTAGCTAAATATGTCTGCCCCAACATGTCTGCTCTTTCCAAACCTGAGTCCCTGTTTATCACACTATCCATACTGACACATTCCCTTTCCACCCAAACTCTTATTGACTCTGGCTCTTCCCATTATTTTGTGGACTCAGCATTTGTTGATAACAACAACTTACCTACTGTTTTTATTGCCCTGGTTGGCCTCTGCCTGTTTGATGGCACTTGCAATGCTATCATTATCTGGACAGCCGAACTTACAGTTATGTTTGCCTGTGGTGAAATGTTCAATTTGACATTTTATGTAACCCTGCTTGACTCTTCCTGTTCTACAGTCCTTGGATACTGTTGGCTGAAACAATACAGTCTGTTGATTGACTGGGATTCAGGCCACATCAATTTCTGCTATGTTAAACATAGAGGTCCAGAACCACCGATGTCTCCTTTGGTAGCAGAACCCCTGCTGCAAAACCCCTCTTTTGTGAACACACCATTGGTTCCCAAAATAGGATCAAATCTTGGCCCTACCCACATTCCCAAAACCCCTGAAACCCCCCAACCTCACACAACCCCCCCTCTAGTCTCCTTGATTAATGCCACTGCATATCTACATGCTAGCAAACTTCCTGGTTCTGTGGCATTTTAACTTCAGATCACTCCTGATGGCACTTTCAGCAGGGCCACTACTGAAGCAGTCCCAGACTTAACTTCAGTTCCTGAAGAATACCATGAATTTGCAGATGTCTTCAGTAAAGGAAAAGCTGATGCCCTGCCTCCTCACCATTCAATGACCTCAAGATCGACTTGGAGGAAGGTTCAATACCTCCCAGCCAAATGTACTCTCTTTCTCAGTCAGAGTTGGAAACTCTGTGCCTCTTTATCGGAGAACATGTCAACTTAGGTTTTATTTGGCCCTCCAAGTCTCCCCATGGTGCGCCTATCCTCTTTGTGAAAAAGAAAGATGGCAGCCTACAACTTTGCATCAATTATCATGGCCTCAATAGAATCATGAAAAAAGACCATTATCCACAGCCTTTACTTTCAGATCTTCTCAATGCACCAAAGCAGGCCCAAATATTCACCAAAATCAACCTTCAGCATGCCTACCACCTCATCTGAATCACTGATGGTGAATAATGGAAAACAATGTTCTGAACTCGCTATGGCTCTTTTGAATGGCTTGTAATGCCTTTCGGGCTTACTAATCCTCCTGCTGCCTTTCAGCGTTTTATGAACGACATCTTCAGTGACCTCTTGGATGTCTGTGTCATCATTTACTTGGATGATATATTAATCTACTCTGAAGATATGAGCCAGCACAAAGCTCATGTCAAGGAAGTATTATGATGGCTTCACAAAAATGGGCTTTTTGCAGCTGCCCTGAAATGTGAATTCCACAAAGATTCTGCTGAATACCTCAGCTTCATCCTCACCACCAATGGGCTTTGGATGGCCAAAGACAAAGTTCAAATGATTATGGATTGGCCCAAACCCCGAAGAGTGGAGGATGTTCAGTCTTTTTTAGGATTCTGCAATTTCTATTGATGGTTTATTTACAGGTATTCTGACATTGTTGTTCCACTCACTTGGCTCACCCAAAAGGGCTTCCCTTGGCACTTTGACAAGAAATGCCAAGAAGCTTTCCACCTCTTAAAAAATCAGTTCACAGAAGTGCCTGTATTAACTAAATGGGTACCTGATGCCAAAATGATCTTGGAGACAGCTGCTTCTGATTATGCTCTTGCCACTATAGTTTCCTGCCACACGGCCGATGGTGAGATTCACCCTATCACTTTTCACTCCCACTCCTTTAATTCCACTGAACTTACATAATTATGACACTCACAACAAAGAGCTACTCGCAATTTTCAAGGCTTTCAAACACTGGCATCAATATTTCAAAGGTAGCAGCACCCCAATTGATGTGGTCACAGATCACAAAAATTTGGAGTACTTCAACACAATGAAAATCCTTACGCAGTGCCAAACACACTGGTCTGAGTACCTCTCTCAGTTCAATATGGTCATTTGGTTCTGTCCCAGCAAGTTGGGGGCAAAACCCAATACATTAACAAGACATTGGAACGTCTACTGCAAAGGGGAAAATAGCAACTTTGTTCTTGTGAACCCAAGTAACATTCAACCCATCTTCACCAAGGAACAATTATCAGCTTCATTATGTGCTACTTACTTAGCAACTCTAATCATTTGATCCACAATCATTATGGATGTTGAGAAACTCCACAATGACATTTGCTCTTCCTTATCTCAAGATCCTGTTTCAGCCAAACAATTCCCAAATCCTGGTAATCCCAAATGGACCATTGATGAAAGTGGCCTACTTTGGCTCAATGATTGGATATTCATACCTGACATCTTAGACCTCAGGCCTAAAGTCCTTCAGTACAAACATGATCATGTCCTGGCTGGACACTTTGGGTTGAATAAAACCCTAGAAGCTGTTTGCTGAGAATATGTTTGGCCTAACCTTCATACCTTTGTTCAGGACTTCTGCAAGTCATGCACCACCTGAAAAAGGTCCAAGGCACCTCAACATAAGCCTTACAGGCTCTTAAAGCAATTGCCAGTACCTGAAAGGCCTTGGAACTCCATTTCTATGGACTTTGTTGAACACTTGCCTGATTCTTCAGGCTACACCACACTACTTGTAGTAGTTGATCGGATTTCTAAACAAGCCATCTTCATCCCTACTTCAGATGATATCACAGCACCTGAAATCACCAAGCTTTTCATTATCCATGTTCTCTCAAAACATGGAGTACCAGCACATGTTACTTGTGATTGTGGTTCAGAGTTTGTCTCCCATTTCTTCCATTCCCTAGGAATCACCTTAGATATGAAAATCCACTTCACTTCAGCTTATCACCCAGAAGGTGACAGCCAGACCAAACGTCTAAACCAAACCCTGGAACAATATCTTTGTATCTTCTGCAACTACCAGCAAGACAACTGTACCTCTTGCTGAATTCACCTACAACAATTCCCCTAGTGCTACAACAGGTGTAATGCCTTTCTTCACTAATAAAGGCTATCACCTGAACATCACTGTATTTCCTGAACGTGAATTATGTTGAGCAATAGAGGACTCGATAGAGTAAACAAACTTCGTTAAAATAATTAACTATGTACATAGA
>QLOK01006348.1:0-19297 GCA_003313805.1 Tricholoma flavovirens
CAGCCCTGGAGGGGGAATGGGTGAAACCAATCAATCTACAAGTTGGCATCCAACCTCCACACACCTCGATACCCCCTCATTGTTACTCTCTTCTGATGATCATTCCTTGTCACTATCTCGGTGACTTGACAGGGGGGTTGAGTGGCCTTGTCCTCCTCCTCCGATGATGATGATAATTCTTCCTCCTCAGGCTCCCTAGGACAGAATTGCAGTAGTATGAGCTTGTGGATTGCTCACATAATGCTCCCCAAGATCAAACCCAACTTCTTCCCAATCTCTTGGCATTGGACAGATCCAAGCTTGGCACTGCAGATGAGTCAGGTTACCCACACAAGATTGATTGCACTCCAGATGCAAGTTGGACTTCATATGATTGGCAAACAAGCCACCAACATTGTAGAAGATATAATTGTAGGTCTGGCCCCCCTGTGGGGCTGGTCCATGATGACAGGTGTGGGGACACTTTTGAAAGAAGACCATGTTTATGTTGGTGAAGAGGCAGCTAAGGTTGACTGGGTAGTAGGGAGTGGCACAACAATAACCAAGCAACCACACAGCCCTCAGGTGTTTACAGGGGTCATGTGTCATGTGGTTACCTGGATTATGCTAATTTACACTCTATTTCACTAAGTTATGCTCAACGGTGCTTGAATTATGCTCAATTATGCTCAGTTATGCTCAGTTATGTGGTGACACATGTTATGACTTGTTAGGCCTCATCATCATATGCAGACTGACTTTGAATTGCCCATTGCTCAACAACCATTCCACCAATCTCTTATATCATTGGCACAGCTAAGGGTTGATATATGTAAGACCTAACTTTGTTCCACCCAAAGTTTTCCCAATTTCGAGTTTTGTTGTATAGGAATAGTCTTATACAATCACTGTATAATCTCATCCCCTTTCCCAATTATCTATTGTCCAACCCTCTAATTCAATCTCTCAAACTAACAATCTTATCCCAACTAATTCCTTTCTTGACAATTATCCCTTTTTCACCATAAACAACAAGAATCCATTACACACATCCATTCATCACTAATATTTTTTTTCTCTGTCATATTCTTCAATCTAAAAAACAGACTAAACATTTCATTCCACATCCCTTGACACCACTTTCAATTTATGAATATGTGCCCAAAATGTCCCCACATTCAATCATATCTGCCATATCCTTCCTGTCTTCAGCAGTAATACCAACTTTCATATCCCAGTCTCCCCAATCCCACAGCACACACAAATAAATATCCAAATTGTCCTATTCATTGCCAACAAATACTCACCCAATATTGTCATTTAAAGAACATCTTGCCCATTGATAGTTGTAATATTTCATAGTCAATTCCATAACACTGACTTAGTCTGCAACAGCTTACCCAGATAAATTATTTATTCTCACTACACCATCTTCCCTTGCTTTTTCCATGGTGTTGACTTGACAATTCACTTCCTCTTCCTACAAATAACATTATCTATATTCATCACTTTTAAATTAAAATTACTTGCCAACCCACACAACTATTCATCCTTTTCAACCTCTCATTCAGTATCAAAAACTTTTGCTCGCCATGCCCTTTCCCTTCAGTCGTGATCTTTGCTTAAACATGCATCCTTCAGTGTGCCATTTTCCCTTTAGATACAACATTGACATTCAACATCCACTGCTGTGGGTGCCCTTTTCCCCACATATTCAATCTTGCATGCCATTTCCTTTACATTGTAGTCCATGGCTGGGAAATCCCACCCTACTTTAATAAAGCATTGGGTATTGAACTACAGGGGGCATTTGTCAACCAAGATCCTTTTGGTATTTTATCAATGTATCATTGGCAGATCAGGGTGGCTTTGTCTTGGGGTGTAGAACTTTATCACACCCACAATCCACCCCATGAGCAGTTGTTTGTGAGGCTGGGGGTGGGTGCTAGCTCATTCCTTTGTTGTCATCGTTGGTGGTGGTGTCCCCCATCATGTGCCTGCCAGTCATTGTCCCTCCTTGTCCCCTCCCCTCCTCTCCCCTCCTCTCCTCACCCTTACCCATCCACCCTGTGAGCGAGGGCTTGCAGGGGTGGTGGTGGTGTTGGTCCCCTGTGTCATCATCGTGCCCCATGGCATCGTCATGTCCTGTGTTGTTGTCATCCCCTGTCTTGTTGGTCTGCTGTTGAGTACCTGCGGTCAACCTTGCGAGCAGGGGCTCACAACAGTGGTGGCAGGTGTCAGTCAGCTTCATTGTCCTAGGGTTTAGGGTTAGTCGTTGTCCTGGTGTCGTCGTTGCCATAGTAGTAGTAGTAGTATTTATTTCAGTTAGTAACTGAAAAGATTGTTAGCAAGGTATGAAACAAGAGTTAAGAAACACTCATTAACAGCCCAAATGATGTCTTGTGAGCCCTTTTTTCATTTGCTTTGCCTCTCTCATTGTTTCCCCCTCATCTCCAGTTGTCTCATCATTTCATCATCTCCCAGTCCCATCATTGCATTTGGCCTGGTGGCAGTGTTGCTGCTATCTCACCATTTTGAAGTGGTACCTGTTCCCACCCTGTGAGCAGGTGCTCTCAGCAGTGGTTCTCAGTGGTGGCTGTCATTGTGGTCTCTTCCTGTTTTTTGTTGTTCGCCATTCCATCATTGCAAGCAAGACACATGGTGAGCATACAAACATGTGTAAACATATAAACATATAAACGATCAATGATCAACAATGTTGTGGCCACGCATTTTGTGTGCACACAAGGCCAAATGGTCTCTGCGCAATGGAGGGGGTATATAAACCCCTGTTTCCAATGTTTGTGGTGGGGCAATTCCCCCATTATTTAAATTTAAGTAGTATTATTCAATAGTTTAATGCTAGTAGTGCTAGTGAACCCCCAATTAGTGGTGGGTAAGCCACTGGTTGAGGGTAGCAATATGCTTACCCATACCTGTGAACCCGCATGGGTTGCTAAACCCATGCAGATCCCTACTCAACATATTGATATTGGAAAATGCTTGCAGGTCAAGCATATTTGACCTGCGAGCAATATCCAACATTGAGTTGTCCAGCATCAGATCACCTTGCAGGTCAAACATGCTCGACCTGCAAGTCATGTGGGCATTGACAAGTCCATGTAAGGAAATGCTTGCAGGTCGAGCATGTTCGACCTGCAAGGTCTATTCAGATGTGAGGCCATCTGCCCCCCAATACACTCTTGCAGGTCAATGGTGCTCGACTTGCAAGATATATGTAATAATCACACACGATATGTTCAACACACATGACCTCCACACATAGGTCAGGGGTGTTCAACCTGCCAGTCTCCTGCACAGTTCTCCTGCATATCTTTACATCTTCACACTCCATTATACTCACAGTTCTCACCTCTTGTCCACTGTTATCATGTCTGTATCCTTTCAACTATGTCTCATAGCTTGCTTGGTCAAGCTGTATATAATTTGTAGCTTTCTTGGCTTAATCCTTGTACTCTTGCAATGTTATTCAATTTATAGACACATCCTAGATACATTTTATACTCTGCTTATATGGTCCAACCCCTTATATAACCTGTTATCCCTGTTGGACCTGCAGCAACCTGCTCACTAAACCACAGGCCCTACCCTAACACACTGCTCAAAAAGTGCACTGAATCGGACACAGATAGAGAAGAGGGAGAAGGAAATGCAGTGGAAATGAGTCCAGTGATGCTCACAGGTCAAACATGCTCGACCTGCAACCCTATACAGCAACATGACCATCATAGCTGTCTGGGGGAGTAAGGCGCCACCATCAGCATGGAACATGGGATATAAATGCTCTCAGGTCTAATATGCTTGACCTGTGAGCATGTTACATCATGATGTTGGCAGAATAATCATAAGGGTGCCCTGTAAATGCTCACAGGTCAAGTATGTTTGACCTGCAAGCATTTCTGATGGTAACTCATATAACATGCCCCATATTCGACATACAAGCATTGTTACCTGCAGGTCAATGTAATTCTTGTATCAACATCATGACAGAATATCCTTGCAGGTTGAGCATACTCAACCTGTGAGCATTGCGAGCATTTCCAGGTCATCCTTATCAATCATTATCCCAATGTCATGACAGAATGTGCTTGCAGGTTGAGCATACTTGACCTGCAAGGATTTACAGGGCATCCTTATTGATTATTCTGCCAACATCGTGATGGAATATGCTTGCAGGTCAAGCATATGGTTGATGTGTCAACATCACTGTAGAATGTATTCATGGGCTGAGTAGGCTCAACATGCCACCAGCCACTGCTCATGGATTCACCAGCACACATGTCACAGGCCCAGGATGCTGAGTCAAATAGTATGAAACACTTACATTGAAATGGCCTTCCCAATAGTGTCGCAACTGTGATCCTTTGGATGCTGACATTGGTTGGTGCTTGTCATTGTGTGGCCAGTCTGCATCAATGATCATCAGTGTGCTTGACACTGCAGATATATTCCTGGTATTAAGACATGGAAGTCTGTCTTAAACAATGGCAAGTCCAATCCACAGTGGATTCATGAGTGTGCTTGTAATCACTCCAGCATTTCCTGTGTGCATGAAATTCAGTGCTCTTTCCAGGCTCGCACATAGCTCCACAAATGTTGGCTTGGGATGTTTCTGCACACAGAGTGATTGCTCACATAGATCCCATACATGTTCTAGCAAGCAGGTCAATGGGTAGCTTGTCCAATTGTATATCATAGGGTATGCCTAATTGGAATCATGACTATCTGACATGCACACATATGTGCACTCACTTACCTCAGGCTTTAGCAAGACAACTCTTTGTTTGATTTCATCCACAACAGATGGATGATTCCATGCATATGTCAGCGGATAGATGATCTTCTCTAGGATGTTGGAATTGGTTGGACAATTATGTTGTATTACTCATCATTTCTATATTTAGCATTGCCTTGAGATAACCAGAATACAGTAGAACATACCAGTAGTATAGCACAGTAGTATATAAGTTGAGTAGAATATCTCACTAATAATTATCTCATTCACTTGCACAGAGATGTGCTGCTAATACAGGATGGTCCTGCATATTTATGTCAGTCGACTGTCTGCTTCTGTGCATCAGTGTTGACATACCTTGCATTACGATCCATCTCTCTCATTCTCTTTACATCCACATAGTAGACATTTTCCAACTGTAAGTCCCTGATGATATTCTTGTTCTTGATCTTTTCTTCAAATGCCTTGTGAGGTAACTGGTGTGAGCACTGTTCTAAAAACTCTCTTGCAACATGCTTGGCAGACTCCCCAACAGTCCAGCTGCCAGCCAGTGCAGCAGTGATTATTCCTTGCTGGGCATCATGATGCTGGGCTGAATGCCCCTGTGTGCTATGCATCACCCCATTATAACCCTAGCTTGCAACACCACTGACAATGGGTGGACCCCTGTCAAGCAGACTGTTGTCATCATCGTCATAGTGCAGATCTAACAATGTCTCGTTAACCTCCCCCAGGAACCACCTGAATGGTCACATGATCCTGTTTGCCTGAAAATGCCCAGCCATCTTTAAACCTGCCTGTGGATAGACATATACAGTGATAGGGTCCTCATCCTCATCCCACTGAAGGCCCTCATTGTCATACACATTAGCCTTGAACATTTCTTTCAATGTCATCAGATTCAACAACATGCCATGTGCAGGTGTGTTCTTTGAGAAGCAGGGGATCTGCCAAGGAATGCAATAACCCATGGCACAGTATATTGGGATTTCAGTGCCATCAGCATCCAGCATGTCTGTATTGGCCAGATCTTCCAAAGTCAGATGATGACTGGTAGCTGGGTCCATTGATGTACACACTCCATTGGGTGTAAAGTCAACTATGTCTGCGAGTTCCTGATCTTTCCACCTCCTAATCTCTCTTGCTCTGAGACAGAGTGGAGAAAGGGTATTAATACAGCATCAAGATTTCTGCTATATGAATGGGTGCATACTGGATATGTGTGGCCAGTGCAAGAGTCACATACTTTATTCTTGCATAGTCCCGATCTTGAGCCCAATTCTCAAGTTCCTCATCCCTCAACTTGACAGATGACACCAATTCTTGATTCTGCCTGAATTTTGACATGATGGCAATCAGAATCCTCACTTGAAACATGTCATCAGATTTATTTTCCTCTGGGGCATCCTTGATCAAATCGTTGTATGACCTGACGATCATGCGGTCCAGCTGTTTCATTGCATGGAGGTTTAAATACACTGCCCAACCATGGTCCCTATGACAAACCAACAATGTCAGTGTCAACCTTCATCTCAATAATGTACATAAATCTGGGGAGATGAGTGATATGGTCCCAGATGTGGGTCATGCATGGTCATGACCATCAACACCATCATTTGGGTCACACAGTCGCTTGCAGGTTGAACATGCTCAACCTGCGAGCAAATCCTGCATGTAATACCACCATGAAACACATGATCGACAGCAGCAGTGGAGGGTACAGATTGGCTCGCAGGTCAAACATGCTTGACCTGCAAGTGAATTCGCCCATCAGTAGGACAATTGACCATGTGACCCTCACAGGTTGAGTATGCTTGAGCTGCAAGAACACAACAAATGCTATTGACACCAGCCTGATAGGGCAAAAATCTGCTTGCAGGTCAAACATGCTTGACCTGCAAGCAAATCCTGCATGTAATACCAGGGTTAACCACATATAAATGACCTATGTGATTCTGGCATATCCCTGACACACAGTAGCAGAGTCAGGCACAAAATCACTCACAGGTCAAACATGCTCAACCTGCAAGTGAATTCTGGTCTGTGGTATTAGAACTGTTTGTTCCCACCCTGGCCTCACACAGAGATATGACCCATGAGGAGTGTCATGTTGATCCCCCATGGTGATGAGATTCTACACAAGACCCAGAGAGATTGTTGGGTAGGACTACTCACATGAGGTTAGTGGCATACTTGTATTCTCTGTCATCAGTTAAACTTGGATATGAGTCTGTCACAAGGATATCCTGATACCCTATCCATCACAGCATTTCAGCAAGAAATATGACAGTCATTCTATACTGTTTTTCCCCAAGCATGGTGTCTTCCTTTCCACTTCTTGTTGCAGTATGGTTGTCATCATCACTGTCATTGTCCCTTGGAACCCAGGCCAGCCATGCATCCTCTTTAGAACTTGATTGTCCTATCCATAGCATACTGTGTGTCAGATCAAACCCAAGTTTCACATACTTGGCTTGGAATTGCCATGTCTGGTATCATAGCTCCAGTCGAAATTTAAGGGCATGGTGCATCCCAACATTGGGTAGCATTGCTGCAAGGCCTAACCCATCCCCTACACATATTTGCAAGTACAGGAAATGTGACTGAACTTCCCAGGCCAGAGAGTTGTCCACATTGTCAGTCACATATTCACTACCCTCCAAGTTGATATCTGTCCATTGCACTAAAGTCCATAATGCCCTGTAGCTGTCTTTCTTCCTATATAACTCAGAGAAATAAGATAATGGTTGCCTCTTCTTTGGCCAGCTGTGGAACTGCTCTGTCTCATCCTGCTGGAGCACGCTTTGCAAACATGCCACTTCCAGCACAACCGACTAAGGCAGCCCATCCTCTGCCTTCAGATCCCTCAGTGTTGTGGCGATGTTGAAATGGAGCTGTTCTGGTGAAGTTTCTATGTGTTGTGCATCCAGTGGGTCATGGAGAGCATTGGAATGAGGCAGAAAAGTTGTTCAATGAGGTGGCCCACCACAAAAGATTAGTTCAGTTTATGAACAATGTAATATTGTTTCTTCAGGGACTGGTTGACTAATAATGATATCTCTGACATTCAGCCTTAAGGTCACATGTGATTCAACATGAGGATCATACATCATGATTGAACTTAGGGTATTGCATCACCATCATATCAGTACAGCCAAACCTGTTGTAACATATATACCTCTCAGTGTAAGGGAATGGCTATGGGTTATGAGGTGAATTGGATTGGCAGCCATATCCAGCCAATGATGTGAAAATTTACAATGAATTGTCAAAAACTGTAGAAAATATCCTAGGCCTACTGTGTAATGTAATATATTATCAATAGATGTGCCATTATTGTGAGGGATACTGAGTAGTATCTCTAAATGACAACATTGATAAATATTTCTGTTATACTCTTGGTGTCCTCACTGAGGGACATCTGCCTATTGAATTAGCACCACAGCACTTAAATTATGAGGGCAATCAGGTGGTTTAAGAAGTGCTCTGTGCATGAGTTGATGTGTGATGCTGCTTTAAGATCTTCATGCAGAGTTGCAGATGGTGTGATGGGTATATTATCTGTATTGACATTGTTGTAGCAATGTATATAGATGAGTTCAAATGCTGGGATTGTAATGATATGTGCTTTATACAGATGTCTGTGTTAAAACATGAGCTTCACCAAGAGGATTATTTTGAGCAGAGGATCTATTGGGACTGATAGCTGACCGGTATACAGCCATATGATCTGAGTGGGAGCACATATATCACAATGTGTGGTTGTGAAAGACTGTTGGCACTGTGGTGCATGACAACCTAAATATATGCACTATAATTCAGTCCATTGTTGAATCAAGGAATGAATTAATGCATTTCATCATTGTGTAGCATGTTAATATGAGATTTGTTGAAAGTTGCGAATATATATACCCACAATGTGATGTTTAGAGCTGCATTTAAAATGATAGACCCATCCTGCCAAAACTTTGGCTGCACCAGCAAAGGACCTGAAGAGCCTATCAAGGAAAACCAGGACAGCTCTGGTACCCCAAGAACCTAACGCACTCCCTCACAAGGTTTTCTGTGGTTGTAAACTTGCAACCCCTAACCCTCCCACAACATTACACACATGTGTGGGTCAAGATCATGATCTGCAGAGGGTGTATTAACCAAAATGTAACATTAATAATTATTCACAACAGGATCTCTCATGTAGCTGACAATGGGTATAGTATTGCCAGAATACAAGACCAAGAATGTATGCAATTGTTCACAAGGGGCATAGTATGTATAATACAGCTGTACATATTGCATGACCATCCTGAAGATGAGTGTGAGCATTACTAAAAATTTACAGGCAAGAAGATCAGCCAGGTTTATGTGTTGCTTGATGAGGATCACACACCATGCTTGACCAAATGGATTAAGAAAGTGTCATTGAAAGAGATGTGCGAGAAATGTCAAGGCAGTACTACTATTACATATGATAGTCCATGTTGAATGTAACTATCTTACAATGGGGTAGGACTCACCATGTTGACAGTGAGTGTGAAATGTTGAAGACATGGAACAAGGAATAAAATGAACATGAACAAACATGCGATGGGCAACCTGCGATGGGAAATGTACATGACAGAACCCTACTTCTGTCCCACATGAGGAGGCAATGCGATATGACCAATCTCCTCTTCATCTGAGTCCACCAATGCAGGACTTGGGCATGGAGATATCTGTGATTTCTTCTTGTCAGGTGTGTCTAGAGATAGCAAGACATGTCGGAGATAAGGGAATAAGATAATATAATGATAAGATAACAATGATGAATCAGAGTAGGTCATGGTACAGATAGATATGGAGACTGACCTGGTGAGATGTTGACAGTCAATTGTGATCTCTTGGAGACATGGGAGGGGTTAGGCCTTTGTTGGGTGTTTTGAACAATGGCTGACATATGAAGGTCAAGCATGAAATCAGTGAGATAATATGTAAATGATACAAGAAAGGTTTCACACCATCATGGGCCTCTGGCATTGAGACATCATCTGAGTCAATGTTTTCATGGGCGGGCAGGGATGAGGAGTGAAGGCGAAGGCTGGGGAAAGCATTGAGGTTGGCAGGGGTTGAGGACATATGGACATCTGCCATTTGCTGGTCCTGGTCTTCCACAATTGTGGGCAAGAGCAGATCAGCTCACAGGTTGAGCATGTTCGACCTGCGAGGTGATGGCCAGCCAGAGGTGGAGCCAGTGTGTGATGGAGGCCGTGTCAAAGCCATGATGGCCATGTCAATGTCAGCCAGAGATGTATTTCGGGCCAACCCTCACAGGTCAACACTGCTCGACCTGTGAGGTGTTGTGAGGCTGGATGTGGAGGCTGTGCATGACAGAGGCCCTATAAAATCTGGGATGTCTGTGGCAATTTCAACAGTTGGATAACCCTTGCAGGTTGAATGTGCTTGACCTGCGAGGGATATCCTGGGCTGCAGAATCTGGGTCAGAGCTGGTCACACAAGTGTCAGATGGTTGCATCTTTTTGGCAATCACTCGCAGGTCAAGCCTGCTTGAGGTGTGAGGGTTTTTGGCTGTGACTCCTGGATCAGGATCAATGATGGGTTGGTGGGGCAGAGCAGGGAGTGGGTGTTGACCTGGCTTGGTGGATGGACCAGGGGTGGCCTGACATCATGCAGGAGGTTTCATTCTGATCAAGATGTCAAATTTCCAGGGGATCTTGATAACCCCCAGAGCCAGTGACCATGGCCTTGATTCAGATGTCTGGTAGATGAAAGTAGTGATATTGTTCATTAGTAGAATAATGTTCAGACTGGAAATATACACACATCATCACCACTTGCCTGTATCTCATGTTCATCCTCATCATGGTCATTGTCATCTGGCTGCTCAGTCTGTTACAAACCTTCTGTTCTTTTCGTTTCTTTTCTTTTCTTTCCCTATTATTCATTCTTGCTTACTATCCCAATGGACCATCACCCTATTGCTCCCTCTGATTCCTATCTTCTTCTTACTGACCATTCCCCTACTATTCCCTTGACATTTATCCTTTATTGTTTCTTCCTTCTGATTCTCATCTAATTTGCCTATTGGTAGATAAGGACCACTCTTCTTGTATATAAACTGTAGTACTTAGGGGTCTTGCTCTTCAGCTTGACCTGAGCAATAAACATTCTCAACTCAACAGGTAGAACCACCCTCAACCACTCAGAAAGCCTCTGAGTCAGTAAGATAGAATGTGTTACTGAGAAGGCCTCTGGTAACAGACAGAATGACTAACTGTTGATCGACTATATCAATAGGAGTGCTTGTACTTGAGTTGAGGCCATTGTCTTAACAAAAGGTCAAGCTGAACATTGATGCCCTCTTGCCCCAAGAGTAGGCAAACACATCTCAAAGACAGCAGTCTGCTGATCAACCACCAAGAGGAGCCACTACCAAAGATGGGCTCTGCAAGGAAGACAGACTAGGTTTTTAGAAACATGGGGAAAGTGGTTTACCAAGTTGGAACCAGGACAACCAGGGAAATTTTTGAAAGAAGACTTTTCAGCCGAAGAAGAAGAAGAATCGAAGATTAATCTCCAGAACCGCCAAAACTTACCTTTTTTGATGATGATGATGACCTACAGTACACCAATATGGCAAGCAGAGAAATCAAGATCAGGGCTCCATCTGATTTCACTGGAGATCCAACCAAGATGACAAAATTTCTCCAGGAAGTGTCACTTTTTCTCTGAGTAAATGAAGTGATCTATGATACTGATGAGAAGCAGATCATCTTTGCCCTCTCTTTCATGAATGGGGGAAATGGGCACTGGAATGAGGAAGTAGGACCAATTTATGAACTTGGGAAAGGTTTGCAACAGAAGTGAAGGAAGCTTTTTCCCCTATAGACAATGCAGGGTCAGCCCGAACAGAAATGAAGAGCCTGAAACAGGGTGACAACCTAGAAGATTACATCAGCCAATTCCTTATCCTGAAAGGAAGATCAGGACTCACTGAAGATACTGTGCTCATCAAATACTTCATGGATGGCTTGAAACTGGCTCTCCTCAAAAAAATCCTGATCACCCTGGAAGGAATGATCAAAGCCACATCAAAATATGATGGGAATTGGAGAAGAGTGAAGGCCATCACAGGAAAAGCACAGGAGATCCATAAGAAGAAAACTACTCCTCCCAGAGTTATGAAACTGACACTGGAGATAAACCGACTATCCCAGCAAGAACAAACCAAACACATGCAGAAAGGACTCTGCTTTGTATGTCACAGCCCCGGACATAGAGCTGCTGATTGCCAGCGCAGGAATTCCCACCGCTAAACCAACAGATAAGTAACTGCAAATACCAATGACCAGAGCAGACAAACTGCTTCTTCCCAAAGAGAAAGGGGGCAGAAGCATATGTGAACATCAAAGCTATCCTGGGAGACTTAGATGAAGAAGAGAGAGGGAAAACCCTCACACTCATGGAAGAAATGGGTTTTAAAGAAGTGGCCCGCAACAATGCCAGGTACCACTGAACTTTCTGTCTGCTCTGTACTATTAGCCACTCTAGACAACCAATCAATGCATTTGCCTATTAAAGTGGGAGCAAACAAAGGAAAAGACATTGATACAAAAGCCCTCCTCAATTGCAGGGCAGGAGGAGTCTTCATGGACCACAAGTTCACTGAAATGCACAAAATAAAACTACACAAACTAGCAAAACCAGTCTTGGTACGAAATGTAGATGGAACCCCAAACAAAAATGGAACTATCACCCGTTACACTACAGAAGAAATGAAGATCCACAGAAGAAAAGAGAAGCTATCATTCCTAGTCACTGGACTAGGGAACCAATCAATTATCCTGGGACTGCCATGGTTAAGAAAGGTAAACCCCATAATTGACTAGAAGAAAGGAACCTTCAAATTCCAGGAAGATCAATGCCTTGCTCAGATACAAAGGATCATAGAGAAAACCAGGAAGAATCATGGCATATTAGGAAAAAAGAGGACACCCAAGACAACCATCGAAGAAATCCCAGACAAAGACAGACACACCAGCATATTTCACATGGTCAAAGGACCACAGGAGTATGATCTGGGAGACCTGAGCACTGGGGAATTCACTGAAGAAGGACAACCCTCAACCATGGAAAGGAATGACCTATGGATTAAGGTAAAAACATTGATATCTCAACACTTGGCACACAGCGCAGAGCAAGAAAAGAATAGCTCCTACAGTACCTCCTGAATTTCTTCACTAGAAAAAGGTGTTTGAACAAATGGCATCGGAAAGATTTCCTGACTCAAGGCCCTGGGACCATGCTATCAATCTCAAGCTGGCTTTCATCCCGAAAGATTGTAAAGTCTATCCCCTTTTGCTTACTGAACAGCAGAAATTGGATGAGTTCATCAACAACAACCTACAAAAAAGGTATTTCCGACCTTTGAGATCCCCAATGGCCTCCCCCTTCTTCTTCATAGCAAAGAAGGACTCCGAAGCACTCCAACCCTGCCAAGACTATCAATACTTGAATGAGGGAACCATCAAGAATGCCTACCCACTCCCCTTAGTTGGGGATTTAATGGACAAGTTACAAGGCGTGCAATGGTTTATGAAAATGGATGTCTGCTGGGGATACCATAATGTCCAGATAAAAGATGAGGTTCAGTGGAAAACAGCATTCAAGACCAACAGAGGGTTATTCATGCCAACAGTAATGTTCTTCAGGTTATGCAACTCACCCCCTACCTTTCAGGCAATGATGAACAACATCTTCAAAGACATGCTGCATGAAGGATGGGTGATATTCTACATGGACAATATCCTCATCTTCTCCAAGGGAAAACAAGAACAGAAAATTAGGATGGAATGGGTCTTGCATTGGCTCCAAGAGCACAACCTCTACCTCAAAGCAGAACAGTGTAAATTTGGGGTACAAAAGGCAGAAGTTTGAGGAATGATTATCAAACCTTACAACATTTCTATGGACCCAACAAAACTGGCTGGGATAAAGGAATGGCCTGAACCAACCAATGTAAAGGTGGTGAGATCATTTTTGGGCTTTGGAAATTTTTATAGGAAATTCATCGGACACTTCGCTGATCTGGCGAAGCCACTCAATGAACTAATGAAGAAAACCAATCAATTTGAATGGACCTCTGAATGTCAACTGGCGTTCAATGCCCTTAAAAAGAAGTTTGCTGAAACTCCGGTATTACTGATGCCTGACTCCACCAAACCCTTCGCAATAGAGTCAGATGCATAAAAATGGGCCGCAGGAGCAGTCCTCTGGCAAAGAGATGTTAATGGAGACTGGCATCCCTGTGATTATATCTCTCACTCATTCACCCCTACAGAAAGAAACTATGAGATTTACGACAGAGAACTCCTAGCAATTATATGGTCACTGGAAACATGGAGACACTACCAACTCCACTTGGAACACCTGACGACCATCTTATCCAACCACAAGGACCTCACTTACTTCAGAACCACACAAAATCTCAACAGAAGACAGGCCCAATGGAGCCTATTCCTCTCAGAATTCAACCTACAGTTAGTCCACATTCCTGGATCGCAAATGGTACAAAGCGATGCACTGTCCCAAAGGGAAGATCACATCCCCGAAAATGATACCAACAATGAAGACACTACTCTCTTACCAGACAACTTATTCATTAACTTCATTGACACATCAATACACGATCTGTTCGCTGAACAAATCATGAGAGAGGACCTAGTGCAAGATGTGATCAAAGCCCTCAAGGAAAAATGGACCCCACCAATCAAATCATCCTTGGAGGACTGGAACGTAGAAGATGGCCTACTTTTCTTTAACAACAGATGCTATGTGCCCAACAACATTGAGCTCCGAAGACAATTAGTGGAAAAATATCACAACTCATTACCTGGAGGACACCCTGGACAATGGCAGACCACTGAACTATTATGAAGAGATTACTGGTGGCCCAGAATGGTCACATTCATCAAGAATTACATAAAAGGATGCATGACCTGTCAACAGATGAAGGTCAATATGCACCCAACAACACCACCTCTATCTCCCATCAAATCTGATGTGACACATCCATTTGCACTGGTAACTACTGATTTCATCATGGACTTACTAGAATCAGATGGATTTGTTGCATTAATGGTCATGGTAGACCATGGACTTACTAAGGGGGTAATTCTAATCCCTTGTAACAAAACTGTTGATGCTATAGGAGCCACCACCCTTTACCTGGATTATGTGTACAAAAGGTTCAGCCTCCCTGATAAACTAATCTCTGACAGAGACCCAATATTCACCTCTCAACTATTCCAAGAACTTGGACGGAATTAAATTGGCAATGAGCACCACTTATCATCCACAGACTGATGGGGAAACTGAATGGGTAAACCAGGAGATCAAAGTTTACCTTCAGATGTTTTGTTCTAACAACCCAGAGGATGCATTCAGTACAAAAGAACTCCCCATTTTACCTCATGATGGGCTACAAACCAAAGGCAATTCCACTTCCTTATACAAAAACTAACATGCCAGAATTAGAAAAGAGGATTGTCCTCCTCCAGAAAGCATGAGACAAAGCCCTGGCAACCCATGAACTTGCCAGACAGATGGTCTCCAAACAAGTCCATCAAAACTTCTCCCAATTCAAATTAGGACAGAAGGTATGGCTTGAAGCAAAAAACTTAAAAATTGCCTATTCATCTAGGAAACTGGCCCCAAAATGTCAAGGGCCTTTTACAATAAAAGAAGTCCTCAATCCCCTAAATTACTGATTAGACCTCCCAAAACAATGAAAATTACACCTGGTCTTCCACACCACCCTCCTCACTCCTTATTTTGAAACTGACACCAATGGACCAAACTTCTCCAAACCACCACCAGACCATTGGTCATGCACAGAAAGAAGACGTGAGGATACCACTGCTTGATAAAATGGAAAGGCTACCCAACCTTGGAGAATCCTAAGCCATGGCCATGGCCAACTTGAACCAGGCACAGAAGATTGATCATGGGCATGATCCATCTATGCAATCATCAGTTCTCGTTCTTCTCTGTCATAATGGATGCACTTCTTTACATTGATGTTGAGAGAAGATGGGGCAATGATTGGGGAAGAGTGTTGGAAAAGATTACAATCAGACCTTTCTTGCCAATTGCTCACTCAGGGGGGCATGCATCATCCACATGTTTTGCATGTGACATCCTCATGTTTGTCAGGTGATCAACATGTGACAGGCCATACACTCGCAGGTCAAGTATAATAAATTCTTATATCTGGTATCCCTCATGGGTTGAGTATGTTCAACCTGTGAGGTATATCCAGATGGATGGGCATCTGCACCCCACTGCTGAGATATATTCAAATATCATACAATACAATATTTTCAACACACATGACCACCACTCACTGCTCAAGTGTGTTCAAACTGTGCCCTGAAAAGCTGTTGAAGTCCAGTTTAAACTCCATCAGGAAAATCTGAAAAAAAAAAAAAAAAAAAAAACTTAAAACAGGCATTGTCAGGGCAACACCAAATCCACACTTGAATCTTCGTGCGGGCTCTACAAGAAGACGCGACGAGTATAGAATGAGGGATCAAAATTTGATGTGATGTGGTATTTATAGAATGGTTGGTTGACGAAGGCGTTTCTGCACACAAGGTGATGGTGGGAATCCTAAGAGAACACAACTGATGTGTCTCTTAGTATTTATTGGTTTATATACTAAGTTACAACTGTTGTACAATATTTGAATACTGTTTTTACGACGCGAGCGTACAGTTGCGTACATATTCTAAATATAGGACACGTGAGAATTATCCATCTCACGGTCGCGTTCATTGATAATTTTAATGTTTTTTGGTGTAATACTATTGTGGAAAAATAAGAAAAATTATGATAGGTAACTGTGCATGTTTCCATCAGTAGGTCTTGCTGAATGCTTTTGCTGGACCTGAAATAAGTCATTATTCACCACTTATCATTGATTTCAAGGGGGGGGGGGTTTCAAAGTAGCACTTATTTGTCACTTATTTGCTACTTATTAGGTCCACTTATTGCCGATTTGGCAGGCAAACATGAATAAGTGATGATTAAGTAAGAAAATAAGTGTCCAATAAGTGGCTACTTTGAACACCCCTATTCTACAAGTGCCCACCAAGTGTAAGTGACTTCAAGCTGTTTCAAGTGTTGTGAAAAGCACTTGTAATTTTACCAATGCTGAAGCTCTGATGGTATGGCACAGGCTACTATATGGCCATAATATGGTAGTACAGGACATTTGTAAATACAGCAGGTTTTAACAATCTGTGGATTCTATTCTTATGTTGTAGGCAATAGTGGGCTGGACTCAAGCTTTGATTATTACTACTATAATTACTATGACAGAAGTAAGGTAGACTCAGCCACGTTACTATGGCTCGGGAGTCATATAATACACTTATGTAAGCACCAAGAGCATCCAAATATGAGCTTTGAAATTTTGAAAAAGTTTTGGCTGAGACTTCAGGCTGAAAATATTATAAAGAGCTATCCATTACTGGGGTGTGCCATACTTCTTTTCGTGCTCTTTTTTCAGCTTTGTAGCCATTTCCGGAGGCAAGGTTTGATGACCATGGTATTTTTAGTTTGCCCAGGCCACCTCTGGACCTTCCAAATTTTGACCATACACGCTAATAAACTGGGCAGCTCGATTTGCGTAACTGATTGATCAGAACAGCTAAAAATAGTTGACATCAGAAGGTTTACCGCCGAATCTCCTTCATCTGCTCCAAGAAGTCATCGTCTTCAGAATCTGTGTCATCCAAGTCATTGATGGAAACATCGTCCACTGTTAAATTCTGGGGGTTTCTAGCCTTCAAAAAGTTATTAACTCGAGATTTTGTGGCATTAGATTGTCGGTCCATAGTTTTCAGTGATGCTGACGCGCTTTTTGACTGGTTTTCGTGTTTTGTTTTTTGGCGGCAGGGAGGCCCCTATGTGTCACGTGTTGTCATTACATAAGTGGCAAAATATGCTCAACCGAAATTTCAACTTTTTTTCTTATTGTCAACCGTGTTTACAGAGCGTTTGGACCATTTTTCTAAGGAAAATATTTGTTGGGATATACCTAAGTTTAGAGACCAAATTTCTGGAAAGAAAAATGATAGAGTTGAAGGACTATGTCCTCTCTAGCATCCCTAGTTGCTGAATTGCAAAAAGTGTCATGTTGTGGATGTTATTGAGCTCATCGTTGAACACGATTTTTGCTTACATAAGGTAGCCGGTTCCTGGTGGCCCCTACCTTAAACTCAAATTATATACAATCCCCATACAAAGTAAGTAAAGCTGCCCCCAATATGGGGGAGGCGGCAGGTGCTAGGTAATAAAAAACCGCCGCCTCGCTGGAGACCGAGACGGCAGGTGTAGGCGCAGGGCGGCGGTCAACTGGTGGTGACGTGGCCATTAGCACCCAATCGGCCCTGCGAGCAGTTGCTCGCAGCGGTGGGGGCAGGTGCTGGGTAGTCCGTCGTTGGCGTCATCCTTGTCATCCTTGTCATCCTCTGCATCGTCCTCGTCGCGGTTGTCGTCGTTGTGGTTGTGGTCCTCCTCTTCCTCGTCCCCGTTGTCGTTACTCCCCTCCTCTGGTCCTCCCTGTCGTCGTTCTCGCTTCGTTGGCGTCTTTTCGTTCGCCCCCTGTCGTCCCTGTTTTGTTGTTCTTGTCGTCCTGTCGTCCACCCTGCGTTGTTGCCCCTCAGTTGTTTTCCTGTCCCTCGTCCTGGTCCCCGTCCCGGTCCGCGTCCTCGTCGGCCTCCTGGGTATGGGGTGATGCTGTGGTGTGGTGGCGTTGCTGCCATTCCTTCGGTGTTTTATTGTTGCTCCCCGTTCCCACACCGCGAGCAGTGGCTCGCGGTGGCAGTGGCTCGCGGTGGCAGTGGCTCGCGGTGGCAGTGGCTCGCGGCGGCAGTGGCTCGTGGCAGCAGTGGCTCGTGGCAGCAGTGGCTCGCGGCAGTAGTTGGATTGCGGTGGTGTTGGTGGCGTCGTTGGGTGTGGGCGTGTCATCTCAGCGTCGTCGCGTCGTTGTAATATAGTAAGATCATGGAAATTAATGAAAACGTGTTAGTTAAACAAAAAAAGACAAGAAATGAACATAGAAACCTACCCAGACCTGCTTCCACCCCGCGAGCAGCTGCTCGCGGCAGCAGTTCGGGATACTGCTGTGGTCCTTATTGCACTGTCTTCTGCGTTGGCCTCCCCGTTGTTGTTGTCGCCCTTGTTCTCAGCGGGTTCGGGGGGCGCCAGTCGCCATTAGTACCTGAAAAATTGGGTAAGTAAGAAAAAAAATGAAATGGGAAATTAAAAGAAAAAACTTACATACGATCCAGGAGACGTCGACGTCTCCTGAGCTATGTTCCTCGTCGTAAGGCACCTCTCCTGCACCTGTTGCCTGTCCCTCATCGTTCGTCGTGGTGGCCTTGTTCCTGTTTTGTGTTGTTGGTAGCGCCGTCATGGGGAACTGGGGTTAGTTAATGTTGGTTTTATGACGATAGGAGAGAGTAGATTTCGCTTAGATAGTGGGTGTAAAAGAAAGGAAGG
>QLOK01006360.1:299-11239 GCA_003313805.1 Tricholoma flavovirens
TCCGCACGACGACTTGACACTTCGTTGTCTTGCAGATATGAATTGATGCCGACTTTACAGCATCAGAAAAGATAGTTAGACCCGCGGCGCGTTCAACTGCTTCCACTAAAAAAAAAATTTCATAACTCGATTTTAGTGCGGTAGCAGTGCAAGTAGCTCACCAGGCATGACGAAGCTTTCCAGCGATGCTTCATCGGGTATAGTAGCGTTTGGTAGCACGAAGGCTCCCGTCGAAAGTTCGAGGATGTCCGGTGTTGAAGACGGCTTCGACGCCAACACGACTTTCGCAAAGTGAGTGGGCACAGAGACATTTGGAGGAGACCCAATGACTTCGTGAGTCTGCACATCGGTGAGTTGTGGAAAGGAAAATTTAAAGTAGAAACTAACCACACGCCATTTGCCATCTGAATCTAACCGAGGTAGATACAGCGGTATAGTGAAGAGATATACATCTTGGAAAGTCCCTGTAAGACGCCGACACCAATCTTCCAAGTACGCCCAATCTACATAACAGTTAGCTACTGAATCGAATGCGGGTGATACAGGAAACATACAATGTCTATTAAAACCATCACCAACTTGCGGGGCAATGTTAGAAAGCAGAAATGTTTCGTTCATAGCCTCCTAACAGTCTCATGTCGGACGAGTGAAGTTGTGAAATGTTAGAAAACGTACCTGAGAAACTTTTGCATCCGCTGCAGGTACCCTAAAGTAACGCCATCATAAAAATTCTATTCCGGATACACGTGGGAGATAGGGCTACTCGCATATGTCCGCGATCATAGCCGCTTCTGAAGTAATCCTGCAGACGGGATCTGAACGGAGTCGGTATAGACTCGTCCTCAAGAAACGTAGATTTGCCACGGTCTCCTGAATCACTGTCAGAATGTGATTTATTTAAAGTCGTCCGAGTGAGGTGTTCAGCTGTCTGAAGATAAACATAAACTTAGGGGCCAAATTAGGAAGTCTCTCGTAAGAAGAGAGGGCGTACCCAGGCAGGATGCCGGAGGCGTCTATCATAAGCCGCTACGTATGCTTTACGTACTAGAAGGTCTGTGACTGGACCTGGTAGTAGTATACTGGAATGAAGCGATAATATGTGGCGGAAACGCTGCTAGCACTGACCGAGGTGTCCATACTTGAGGGGAGAAACCAGGGATGGTGCAGAGATACTAGCATCAACCAGCGCCGTCGTTTTGCCTGTTTTATCAAATCCAACGATAGGTGAGGTTGACACATTTAACATATGCCTGGGCTGTTGCCGACCAGTAACGTAGGCAGTAACTCCTCCTCCTACTAATGCGCCAGCAGCAAAGATCGCGGCTCGTACAGCAGTAGAGCCTGACATGTTCGCAACTGGCAGTGTCAATGGAAGCAGCACATCATGGAGCGTAGACGTCCAGCCTGGAAAAAAATTCTAAGTTACATCAAAGTTACATAGTACATACAGAAACTTGCACGTGACAAGAATTACTATTTACGACCTGCATGTAAAGAAATGAAGGATAGATTCAAATTAGATACCAGATTCGTCAACATCCAAAGGAGTGTGTGTGCAGAACATAGATGGTGGGGATATGATAGAAAGGAGTGCGTAAGTGGGGAGAACAGTCGTGGAAATGAGAGAAAGTAGACATTTAAGCGGGAACAATTTAAGGAAGGTGAGGCGCACTGCAGAACATACATTGTACGAAGATTCAAAAAAGAAGTACTCGAGGGAAACACAAAGCCGCGGCGTGGTTGTCGGGAGATCAGTGGCTTCGTCCGTCGTCACCGAACAAGCCGTCTGAGCGAATTTGCCAAATTCCTCGTCAGATCTCGGGTGAATGCTTTATTCTATAGCATCAAGCCCACCTCTAGTTTGGCCTTCGCTAGCTCCGATCCTGCTATCCCTTCTGCCAAAGCCGCCGACGCCTGGCCCGCGAGGTTGTCTGACAACACCGCCAGGGCTGTCATGGCCACCATTCAGTGCGGTTGAACTCAATACTGACGGAAGACTTGGAACAGGTGGTACGGTGCCGCCGAACGGAGTAGATCCATTGGAAAATAACGAGCCGAAGCCGGCAGAGACACGACGTGATGGCGACGCAATTGTAGCATAGCCTTCTCGGATGTTGCCGTTTGAAGCGCGGGAGTTGAGTCGCGGGGCTTGCGAATGCAGGGTTTTCATGTCCGGCATAGATTTCTTGACTCGAAGTGAGCTGGACCCGGACACTTGGCTGGTAGGCGTCAGATAGGCAGATGGGGCACGCGAAAGCGTGTGAGGCGGCTGGCGCTGGGTTTGCTGTTGCTGTTGTTGCTGCTGCTGCTGGATGCTCTCAATATAAATGTGGACAAGGAGCCAAGGGTACGTACCCTTTGGGGATCGATGCGTGTGACTACAGCATACCTCTCATCACCTTCACCAACCGAATAGTGGAATACGCCAAGTTTCTGGGCGATTAGATGAACAACCCTCCTTTGCTTAGGGCTGAGGGATCTGGAAAACGCGAGTTCGTCACGCATGCGATCGTCTTTGAATAGTAAGATCCTGGAGTAGATCTCTAAAGTCGAAGGATCATTGAGATCCAGCTCATTGGATGAAGCTTTTTCAGAGATACTTGGGGTGGCAGGTTGAGGAAGCTGGGTTGAGGCAGCGGGAGCAGAGTTTAGCGACAGATTATACTGGGGGCTGGGTATCACAGATGGATTTGGTGGAGAATACTGTTGTTGCTGATAAGGCGAGCCTGAAGAAAAGGAGCGCTGGGGAGTGAATGCCGAGGTGGTAGACCCAAAGTCTTCATATAGCGGAGTGGCCGTAATCTGCTCCTTCTCAAGCTGCATGGAGCGCATGCGCCGTATAGCCTTTTCCCTTTCAATGCGCTCTTTCTCACCGGCTTGCAGAACCTTCTTGTACTCGACACGAAGTTTACGTCCTTGAACATCGAAGCCATTGAGAGCGACAACGACAGCATCTGCGTCAGCCGACTGCCTGAAATTTGCAAAAGCTAATCCACGGAATGCACCCTGCTGATCAAGATGATAATTGAAGGCATAAGGGGTGGGGATTGATAGCGAAGCCTGATAGAATGATGAAGGATTAGAGAAATGAGGAGTAAAAGAAAAATACGAACGATTATATCAAGAAGGGTTTCGCGCTTGACGTTGAAAGGAATATTTTTTATAACAATGGCGGTAGGAATAATTTCATCGTCGACAGATGAAGGATTGAGATGAACTGTAGGGGGAGAGCCGCCAGCCGAAGAAAAGTCGGAGTTATTTTGAGGAGAGAGAGAACGACTGTCTGAAGAGTTGCTATCGAGCCATTGCTATGAAAAAAAAGGGAAGAAATGAAGGGAAAGGATAAGGAAAAAAAAAAAAAAAAAAGAGGGAACGAACAGTTGGGAGAGCTGCACGAGTCGGTTTCTTGATTGGGGAGGTTGTAGTAGCGAAATGATAGGGAGACCTTCCAGTGATTCCATCGTAATCGTAAGTGTCATTAAGACGTTGGTGAGAAGAAAGCGACAACGAGGAGATATCAGGAGGAGAGCTGGTCATTATGTTCAAGAGTCAAGTTCAACGAAGCATCCAGCTTTTTCTCATCACAAGTCTAGTACAACAAACACATCACAACTACACTAACACCCCTCGATAATGCTTCATTAGCTGCGTTTTGAATCCTACTTCCCCATTACTATACAGTCCTTCTTTGACGTCTCTCTACTCACCTTCAGGATTATTCCACAGTCCTGCTGCATCTGCATTGAGTGGTGATGCATTGTTCGGCTCTGATCACCTATTTCGTCAGCCTTTGTTTTAATCACAACAATTGTTTCAACAAACCACCAAGCAATGACTGTAGTGACAGGAGGATGCTTTGAACACTATACACTGCTGACCATTTATCCTGTGCATAAACAGTTCCGTTCAGCATTCGCGTATTACAAATAATCATCATAAATACTTGTAGAATATCAAGGCAGATCGCCCCTCCATTTATGTCAACGTTCGGGTGGTAGCACGGCGTATCAAACTTGATATTCGGGGCGACGTACGGATAGTTCGATGGAAATGAAATAGAAATCCGGAAAGTCAAACCAGCGTAAATCTAGGGTGCAAACAGACGACTCTTGTTGATACAAAATTTTAGATGGTCCAAGTTTTTTTACTCACTGTTTCTGGCGGCCCTTCGATGGTGCCAACCCATTCAAAAAGATTGCCATCACTTTTTGGGAAAGCGGACTATTATTGCAGCTAATTTAGCACAAGGTCAAAAAGAAAGAAAAAAGCGCGGGTATTGACTTACTATGCCCGGAGACGAGGACATCTGAACACAGTTAAATGAGTGTCCAGAATTAATAGCAAGGCTACTTGCCATCAGAGTCATGAGTTCATTACCAAGGCTTATTCTCAATGAGATGAGGTAGCAGTATAAGCAAACGGTTAACGGTGCTTACCGTTTTGCGACACTGCCTGCTACTTGTTGAGATGAACCCGTAATAGTCGGCTTGGGAGCTGTTCGAGGTGGCGCGAGAGAAGTCGTAAGCTGTTCCATAGTTGAAAGCAACAAACGTTTGGCATATACTGAGCGCGTCCGAGTCTGCTTGTGACACGTGACTTAACGGACGGCATCACACGCAGCACTTGGCGAAGTCGAACCTGGGAGAGCATGAATGGGTTGAGATGTAACATGCAATATTGTAATGCTCTGGCAATGTCCTAAACGATGTTTCGAGCATCAATACAACGCTACAAGTAGTCAAAGACGTTAGTTAAATCGGTTTGGAGGGAGCGTGCGAAGCAGTTTGAAGTTGCTTACAAGTTACAGTTTGGAGCCGATCTCTCTGGACCAACTCTCGACAAGATGTCCTCCACGTTCTCTCCTACAACGGCAGAGCATGCCCTCGTTTCAGTCATATTCTCTCAGGCAGACCCCCAGAAAAGCGGTATTCTCTCAGGAGACGTCGCCGTCAAAGTCTTTGCTGGTGCTAAACTCGAGCCAAAAGTCCTTGGCAACATTTGGACCATCGCTGACGAGGGCGATAATGGGTGGCTAGCGAGGAAGGGTGTAGCCATTGCTATACGACTTATGGGCTGGGCTCAGAAGGGGGAGAAAATCACCAAGGCGTTGGTCAATAAACGTGAGCGCTCATCGTCGTTTCCTTCATCATGATCTCATGTCTCGTCCTCCGATAGCTGGCCCTCTCCCCACTATCGACGGTGTCACTCCATTAATTCGGCACAATACTGGTGTCTCTCTGCCAAAGTCTCCACCGCCGCCTCTCCCTCCTTTTACGGCTGAGGACAAAGCCAAGTTTCAGTCCCTGTTCATCAAGTCTGGTCCCACTAATGGTCTTCTCAGCGGTAAGCACTCCGTTAAACATATCAACTAATCTGTTTTAAATCTTGCATGCACAGGGGAAAGGGCGCGAGACTTTTTCGTGAAATCAAAACTGAGTAACGACCAACTCCTTCAAATATGGTCCGCTGCTTTTCACCTATATGGTGGAGCCTCATACACTAACTCTCCTGCGATAGGAATCTTGCAGACTCCCAAGATCGTGGTATTCTGGATTCCACCGATTTCGCTATTGCCATGTATTTTATTCAAGGAATGATGTCCGGTCAACTCTCTTTTATACCTTCATCTCTCCCCCCCGGATTGTATCAGCAAGTTTCAGGTCACGGCCAATCCAGTATGAAGTCCCACATAACTGGGAACAGCGGATCTTTAAGCCCCCTCGTCGGGGCTTTCCCTCAAGCCCGCAATAACATCCAAACTCAATATACTGGACACGCTACTCTCCTCCAGCCAGATAACACCGGACTATCTGCTGCACAACCCAGTTCACCTGTGCGAAACGACATCGTGTCCTTGGTTTCCCCCTTCGTGATCCAAAATGGACATTCAATCCCCTGGGACGTCACGGCCACTGAAAAGATTGCAGCGGATCGTTTCTTCGATGAGCTCGATTCTCAACGACGTGGCTATATCGAGGGTGATGTGGCGGTTCCTTTCATGTTGAAGTCAAAGTTACCAGGTGAAGCACTTGCTCATGTCTGGTATGTTATTCCAAGCCGTTTACCATCTTCTCCCGCTAACAATTGTGCCGTTGTATAGGGACCTCGCTGACATCAACAATGATGGGCGCCTCACAAGAGATGGATTCGCTGTTGCCGTGTATCTAATTCAGAAGAAAATCGCAGGTACCGATATTCCGGCTACCCTCCCACCTTCCTTGATACCTCCTTCTATGCGGACTAGCCATGCAGAGCCTGCGAAGGACCTCTTGTGGGATGACACACCGCCATCTTCCGCAGCCCCAGTTCAACCTCCTCGCTCTGCACTTTTAGCCACCCCTAATGTAACTCGCGATCCTTTTGCCTCCTCAACAGTCAATGGTATGACACTATAGTTTCGCTCACTACTTCTTCTCACCTTGGTTGCCAACAGCACTATCTAATCAAGATTTACTCGGTGATGATGATGACCTCCCGCGCAATTCTACTCTTCTACATGACCAATCTGCAGAGATTGGCAATGTTCAGAACCAACTCAACTCAACCAACCACTCACTGGATAGTGCGAAGAATGAACGAGCAGCGGTTGAGCAGACGCTTGCGGCACAAGCGTCCCAACTTTCTGCCTTGCAGACCCAGCTCTCCTCGGCCAAAGCTGCATATGAAACAGAGACAAAATTATTGGCTACTTTCCGCGACCGACATTCAGCGCAAATGGCTGAGATGCAGAAGTCCCGGGAGGAATTAATCCGAGCTGAGAGCGACTTAAGTGCATTGCGGGTCGAGAAGTCGGAAATTGAAGGTGCCTTCTTACGGGACAAGGAGGAAGCCAGGGACTTGCACCGCAAGATGGTCGAAGTTGGCCAGCAGGTTGAAACTTTGAAATTAGGGGTAGAGAAAATAAAAAAGGACGCGAAACAGCAAAAGGGGCTTCTCGCTATTGCTAAAAAACAGTTGAGTTCCAGGGAAACGGAGAAGGTGAAGATCGAAAAGGAACTCGAAGAGGCTAATGCCGAAGTTGCATCAGTCACAAAGGAGTTGGAAGAGACCGAATTTGACCTTACGAAGCTGTCCTTACCGGAAAGGCGTGACTCATCATCGGACTCCTTAACTTTCGCCGCCAGTCAGGTACTTCCAGTTTCGCCTGATCCTTCTAGTCCCGTCGGATCTGTTGTAGCCAAAAGCAATAATCCCTTCGAAAGATTGGTGCTATCTCCTGAGACTACTCTACCTCGTTCCCCATCGCCCTTCGTGGATGTGTCCCAGCCGGCAGCTCCCGCTCCTGGGGACGCGGATCTCATAGAAACTGCCAACAAAACAACCAACGATCCATTTGGTTCCTCTCGAAGTATTGAACCTGATAGCGAGACCCTGCCTTCCACCGATATTAAGGATGCGAATGGTATTTTGACCGAGTCTCGCAGACCAACGCCCAGACCTGACATGTCCCAAGACTCAGTCCGTTCCCCAGCTTCGACTGAAGGAAGTGACCGATATGCCACCCCTCCCACTACCGCAAACAATCACCCCGCACAAACTCCTGTTGCGCCGGATTCAACGCCCTCCGTCCCACAGTTTCCCACGGCAGAAGACGCAGCTTCACACTTTCCTGATATTGGAGTGGATAGCTCCATCCCCGACGAGTCTTCTGGGGCCCGTGAAGAGGGCCATCCCCGCGAAACAGACCTTGCCGCTCAACTTAAAGAGATTGAGGTGGAAGGATCAGACAGTGAAAGCGATAGTGAAGATGAGGTTCCTCTAGCAGAGCTTGCAAAGACGAAAAGTCAAGACAATGGTCCAGTGGCTCCCTCTTCGCAGGCAATCGCTGGTCAACCGCAAGTGTCATTTGACGACATTTTCGGTGTAACCCCTCCTACAGCTGCTGGAACCATCGCTTTCCTCGCTGATACCAAGGACCCAGCTGACTCGTCAATCCTTGTGCCTTCAGCAGATGTTGGTGACCATGTCACCTCGCACCCTGAAATTCAGACCATTGCCGGTGTCAGTGCCTTTGACGAGGCTATGGGCATAATACCCAATGCCGTACCTTCCGCTTCGAAGCAATTTAGTTTCGATTCGGCATTCGATGACAATTTCGACTTTGCAAGTGCTGCTCAGTTCCCGCAAGCATCAACCACAGTCGCAGACAGAAACAAGAGCGACCATCCTCTCGACGCCTCACCCAGCAATGGGGTTCCCGCTGTTCCAACTCATAATATGCCTGCTTTGGTAGCCCCCGTCCCAGGTGATCCACCCTCCAAGGCCGAACCTGCTAAGCCGACATTCGACGAGGCTTTCCTGGCCTTTGACTCGGGACCAACGCTTGATTTGGATAGCTCCTTCCCTTCTCCCACCAGGCAAGTTGCAGTTACAACTTCGAGTCCAGCACAGGCAACATTCCCGCTATCACCACCCCCTGTTTCCCCAATTCTCAAGTCATCGCTTCCGACTGGACCTGTCTCCGTAGCCCCAAGGGCAAGATCCCCCCCACCCCGCGTTTCTTCCCCGAAACCTCGGCCCTCTACCTCTTCCAACAAAGAGACACCTGACAAACCGAAGGAACCGTCGACGCGACATTCAAAGCTCAGTGTATGTATACCAATTGTCTACCTGTTTATATTTGTTAAATTCATTAGCAGCTTCGATTACCATTTGGTAAGAAGAAGAAACAGCCGCCACAGGAACCTTTTCCAGCGCCCTCCGCCCAGCTCCTTACGCCCCCTGAAGAGGAATCGTACAGAACTGTCTCTCCGGCAAGTGATGACGATGTGGAAGCTGTCAAACAGCTTACGGGAATGGGCTTCAGTCGCACCCAAGCGGTCAACGCCCTGGAAATCCATGGATATGATCTGCAAAGGGCCCTTAACAGTTTACTTTCTCACCCTGTTTAATCCTGCCCTCACCAGTACTTACAATATTTCTACTTATGCTTAGTTGTTGTAAACACAATGATTTCCTTCGTAATACTATATTATTTTCCCTCCCAACATATTCAGTATTGCGCAAGATACAACAAGTAGATAAGATAGGATAAGGCATATCTAAGAAAAGGGTGGAAGTGGTATGTCCAACGGCCGAGAAACATGTTGTAACCATTCCTGCCATTCCTGTTTCTTCCTATATCTCTGAGCGATTTCCTCAAGCTGGCCTTTTGTGGGGGAGTGAACTCGAAGGATAAAGATATAACCGGACATGTCAAGACGATGATTGAGCTCAATGACATTGGAGCCTGAAGTGAGAAACTCAGACACGTCAACCCATCCGTTTGGTGCAACCTATAAATAATTATAAGGATGCACCAGAGCAAACGCAGTTGACTCGCACGTACCATGAATGGCGGGGACAAAGGAAATTCTTCTCTTCTGCCCTTGTACAGTACGCCCATCGTCAGACCACCTACCTTCGGCCAACAGGCCGGCAAGGCCGACAATTGGTCAACAGTTTTTCGTCCACCTTTTTTCCATGCGTAGCAAGCTAGTGAGATGCACAAACTTTCTTGCAATCCTCTGGAGTTTGTATCAAATGGGCAATGAATAACATATCAAAAACGTGAACTCACTCATTGCTGTTTCTTCGATTATTCCAAACGCTTAATGCTTGAAGCTGCTCTTCATGAATATCAAATCGCAGGGTTAGTTTATTGTTATTCGATAAACCTCTGCGGTTTGCAAGAATGCACATTTTCCCCCCAAACACGTCTGCCAAGGATTAGGCTTAATTAGGACCATTGAAGAAAGCACACACCCACCAGGCACACTACCTGGGGGTAAGACGGTAGGTCCCAAAGAGGATGATGATGCTTGTAAAGCAGGCCCGGCTATGTTTGTTGGTGTGTTTCGCTCTAAAATAGTGTCTAAAGAGGACACCGAAACGTCTTGCATTCGCGTGAGTGTTGCATCAGGATCCGCCGCGAGGATGGTCGCGTCCAGAGAATTGTCAGCGCAGGGAGACAGATGGCTAACATTACCAATTGACGGTGATGAAGTGATTACTATGATAGGCTCGCGTTCACAGACTAGAGGTACGCACGTGGAAATGTCTGCCTCAGCGGTTCCATTATCCACTATCCTTCCAGTTTGACCAAGGGACGAAACTTTTGGATCATGTCCGGTATCGACACAAGATCTGATAGTCACTTCTGAAGGCACTCCCGAAGAAGAATCTGGCATATAAAGCGGAGATGGCACCAAAGTTTCAGGGTCTAAGCCAGTAGCATCAGGTTCAATATCCTCGGCCGTTTGTCCATCAGCATCTGGAACTGGATCTTGAGCAGGGAGCTTGTCTCCAGTACCAACACTGGCCCCGTGACTGACACTGACATCTACGGACATATCGTCGTCCAAGTGAGATCCATCATGCATCACATCGTGTGCATCCTTTCCACCAGGGACAGAAGACGCTAAAACTGCCGTATGATCTGTGTCTTTAATAACGAGAATTGTTTCATCTGCCATTTCGACATCGTTGGCAGGTGAAGTCCCGAGATTGCTTCCTAAACTCCGTTCCCAAAGATCCTGGCTCTGCGGATATTCAGTTGCGCCCGACGCATCAAGTCCACCAAGGGAAACACTTGTTGAGCCGCTCTGTACATCAAAGTAACAATTGTTAGAAATATCTCAAAGTCCGCACAATCTGACATAGAAAACATACAGTTGAATCAGTCATTTCTATGGAACTATGTCCGCTATGTCGGGACTGATCATGAAAAAATATAAGGAATATAGTACCAGTAAGGATGAGATAGAGAAAACGCACATCAGGTATGCCAGAGTGACCGGCTTCGGGCAGGGGGTTATCGGCGTGTTCGGTCGCAATTTCAACCATGGGCACAGGTGACGTGTCGATTGAATCTTCTCCATATGAAAGTGAAGAAGAAACTAGGGCTCCGCTACAGCGTGATAAGGAATCTAGTTCTTCCACAGGCTCCTGTTTTACAGCTC
>QLOK01006368.1:0-29198 GCA_003313805.1 Tricholoma flavovirens
ACCCGTTCTGGATCTGGACTTGATGGTGCCGGCCTTGCCTTCTTTGGTGAAGGACATGACTCCGCCAGTATCTAAGTACTTATAAATTAATGACGCGTCGCGACGCGACACATCAAATTAGACTCACATTTTCTTTTCCTCCAGATGCTCATGCTCGCGTTTCTTGCTATTAATAGTAGCCCAACTTCCTAGATTTGTCAAAAACTTCATTTTCTTGAGCTTAGGCATTGTACGCGATGTGTTCTGCTTTTTGTCGGCCTAGATTTGGCTGGTGGCTAATTATAGATACTAAAAAATTGCAATCTTCTTTCGGTAATGACAAATTCAAAAATCCAACTCCGAGGAATTGAGCCTTTTAACTTTCTGCTCAATTCCTCGGGCACAGATTTGATGAAAAGTCATTTGTCTCAAATCTTTCTTGACTTTCTCAATTTGTCACGCAAAGTAACATTTTTGTCGTGTGATCCCGTTGAGTATGAATGACGACTATCTTATATACTCAGTAACCTCCAAGTACAACTATATACAAATACTATCTAATATGGTAGCTTTCCTATACCAGCTATAGTCTGTAAATGTCCATCAGTCCTCACATCCTTTACCCCTGACTTTGCCCACTCATTCCTGCACTCCCCCCTCCCCTTTGGATGAAAGACTTCATCATCTCATGACTCACATTCCCTGGACCAATCCCAGTCCCAGCCCCAACTGTGCCCTGTGCACTCCCTCCACTCACAGTTACCGGTCGTGGCAGTGTTGTATTCAATCCCATTACATTCTGTGGTTGCCCAAGCCCAATCCCCATGGTGTTCATCATATTCAAACTCCCACCATAGTTATTTGAAGCATGGGCATTTCCTCCGAATATTGAAGGCCCACCACTACCAACACCTCCATCAAGATCGGATTGCTGTTGATTCTGGTTTAGATTCACTGTACTTCCAAAGGAACTTGCATTGATGTTCAAATCAGCTGCACCCCCGGTGGTGGCCCCTGGATTAGCCATTGCCCCATCTCGATGTTTCCGCAACTGCGTCAGTACTAGCTCCATCTGGTCTGGGGGTATTTGTTGCATTCTTGCTCGAACTTCAGCCGGTAGTGCAGCAGCGATGCTCGATGGTTTAGGTAGCTCAGGAAGTCCGGTGACAGGAAAAAAGGCGCCAGTGAGGCCTTGCGATGTGGGGAAAAAGAGCGCATTGCTGCCCTGTTCGCCAGAAGGCCGCGTCCACGATGCTGAAGCATACTGTTGGCAAGAATCAAAGTTAAACATTAATAGTAAAAGATTAAAGAAGTCAAACACCACTAAAATAACATGTGGTGCTAACAAGAATTATGTGTCAAGAGGGTAAGAAGACGGCTAGAACTCACTATACTCTTCGAGGTCAGGAGAGCGACCAACGCCTTAAGGTTCGCCGCATTTCCCTGGACGTCTGGCAGACCATGCGTCTGGGGTGTAAACGTACAGGTGATAGGTTTGAAGCGCGTCATCCATAGCCGCATATCCAACATCGGGACGCTTCGTATGGGTACAAGGGCCATATCCTGAGGCCAAGTTTCCACGTGGCTGTGCAAGGTAAAGAGTCAGGAACCGAAATAGAAAATCGCCTATAACAAATGAATCCAAACCAACGTACCTCTCGGCGGGATTCGGCGTACTTGCCACAACATGAACTGTTACTTCCTTCTTCCCATCCGGATTCGTGCCTTTCCACGTCAACGACCCCTGCCAAAGTTGGGGCAGCATTCCCGTACCCTCAGTCGATGATGCCCCAGACTGTGTTCCTTGTTGCCCTACTCCCACTCCCACTCCCACTCCCACTCCCACTCCCACTCCCACTCCCACTCCCACTCCCACTCCCATCCCTTGTCCCTGTCCCTGGCTCGAAATAGTGTCCGGCCTTGCTCGTTGCGTCTGCTCTATTAACTTTTGCATCTGCGCGGCGATCGGCGCAGACATTACTCGCCCAGTTGCAGAGGGAACAACGCCTCCAGGTGGGCCAGTGGATGAGCCGCTGATAGACCGGTGGTGCATAACCTGAGGGAGAATCTGCGGATCGAGCCTTCCATCGGCACCGAGATGTGGACCTACAGAAGGAGGAGCACTGGTGGAGGCCATAAGCTTCGGAGATTGGATGGCCATAAAGGCATTTGGCAGGGACGCGGCTTGGCCACCGTTTGGCGGTTGCTGGCCCTGTGTCTGAGCTTGTACCTGGACCTGGTTCTGGTTCATTCCAGCCGCATGCGCTTGTAACCTTGCTGTGAACGCCATAGCTGTACGCTTCATCGTGTGTTGTAATTTTATCTTCTTGGTATATTCCTGCATCAACGATTCCGCAAGGGCAGTACTTCCAGCCGAACGCGCATTTTGTATCGAGAGCTGGAGCGTATGCAGCTGCTCTTCCGTAGCGTTCAGGGCATTCATAAAATTCTGAAACTGAACCTGGGAAGAGAAGGCAGCTGGAAGTGAAATGCTGTGGTTTTGTGCAGAAGGCTGGGCGGGTGGTTGGGAAAGAAGTCGAGAAGAGATATGGGATGGGTTTTGTCCATGAGGAGGGACAGGCAAGTGTTTGGACGGGTTAGATGGTGTATTGAGTGTCCCGACTTTTGGTGAAGTCTCGAGGGCAGATTGGGAGACAAGCCGTACACGTTTAGGGTCGGGAGTACGTTCAGTAGCATGAGGCTCTCCTGCACGTTTTGCAGCTAAGGGAACAAAGTTAGTGACATGTGTAGTGAGGAACCGGAAGTAGCTACATTTTTGTAGGGATCCAGGCAGACCGCTAAGGAGAACGGTGTGCCCGGGACGTACAGGGAACCAAGGCGGGTCCTTGGATGTGCCTTGTGTTACCTGGATTGTATTAATGTGGTTTATATAACCAAAGTGACACAACGCACTGCCAAGTGCAAATCTGCGAAGCGGGGGAGATTCTGTTGAAGGATAATGGAGTTGATGTTGATCTTACGCTAGAGAAGAACTTAAAATGAGTCGTGTCATCGATAGAGATAGCTAAGCATACCGATTTGAGTTCGGAAGGTAGATCTTCCCAAGTTACCAAATCCAATGAAGGATAATCATTCCACTGGGGGTGGATGGAGGTGTCGGGAGCAGAAGCAGCCACAAGAAAGATATAGTTAACATATGGGCGTGCTGGTTGTGCAGAAGAGTGTAGTATATCAAAGAGCTATGAGGACGACTCCAGCCTACAATCCAAGCAAATACGAATCAGAACGCACCTCAATTGCAGCGACCAACCCTTCTAATGCCGCCATGCCTTGAGTTCCTCCCGAGCTTGTGTGACCAACACCGAGTTTGGCAGGATCCTCCTTCATCTCTCGTATCACGGCTTGATATTCAGTAAAGAATCTCTTGCATAATAGAGGGGAAGGGTAAGTGATTGCGGTAGCATATGTTATGAATGCTATTCGAAGCTAGATACATGGTGTCGAGCTCAAGGACAATTAAGTACATAAAATTGCGCACCCTATAACCAGGATAGGCATCACTCAAACGCTTGAGGATGCTGGTAAGGTAGTTTAAGATGATGAAGGGCCATTCAGCAGCCACGGCAATGGATGATTCGACGACCAAAGCTACGGCAAGAATGTCCGCCATGTCCAAGAAGTATTTATAACTGTTATGAAAATGTCCTACAGTACCGCAACCGCAAAAACAAAACCTACGACGCCGCTCACTATTAGATACTCACCACACCTCTCCTTCAAACCCTCCCCATTATTCTTCGCTGCCGCTGTACCTGTCGTTTTGGCACTATATATACTTAACCACACGCTGTAGTCCATAACTGAACCTGTCGATCCGATTGGCACTGATGCTGACGCCGGATTTGTCGGTGTAAAAGTGTCTGATACCACTTGGGTTACCCCACCGACAACAGTTGTGTACACGAATGGTGTGGGGCCATTCGGCTGGCCGACAGTAGCTGCTGGCTGTCCAACGGGACCTTGTTGCACGGTCGTGGGTGTGATGATAGGGACAGTCGTGGGGGTAGTCGTTGGTGTTGCAGTCGTTGGTGTTGTAGTCGTTGGTGTTGTCATCGCCGTATTTGTGCTGGCTGGTGGTTGGGAGAGGGTTGCCGCGCTCGTCAACGTTTGTCTGTTGATAAGGTCAAGGAACAGAATGTAGAGGTATCTAAGCAGCCTACATGGCTTGGGTTATGGGTAGACCATTTGCATCTGTGGTGACTACTTGTATAATTGTGTGTCCAGCTCTACAAGAAAAAGATTTCCTGTAAGATTTTTATCTCGTTATATAGAGGCTGAACCTACCCATCTACCGTCGTTACAGTCTGGCCCTGGATGGAAAGAATGAAGAGCGCAATGCACGCAAAGATTGACTGTCGCATTGAGGACGCTAAGGTGTAAGTACGAGTCCAAGATCGAGGACTTCGAGGACGTGGCCACCGTCGAGGCTCCACTATGCGGACGTCATGTGATCAGCTTGAACTTCTGCTTACAATGGACTCGCTCTCGCACATCTTGCTCCAGACAAGGCAGAACATTGAATTTCTGATTGCCCAAAATCAGATTACTCCAAAGGATGGTAGCGATATCCTCGAAAAGCTTCCATTCACAGCCAGTAGAGGTCCTATATTCAAAGCGAGAGCACTTTGGGGTTATAATGAGCATGGCCAGGTTTGCCCATATCGTTCCTAGTAACCGATCATGCTACCCTCACCCAACACATACATATATACTCAGGATCCAAATGATCTATCTTTTCACCCAGGCGATGTCATCGATATAATTGCTGAAACGAATCTCGATTGGTGGACAGGCACTCATAGGGGCAGACAGGGTCTATTCCCCTCAAACTACGTCGAGAGGCTCCCTCCCTCTGTGTCTGTTGCGCCTACTTCTCCTGCACCCACACCATACGCTCTTCCATTACATGAGGGCCCCCACAAACCACCATTTCAGCCAACTGCAAGTGCCTCTTCGTATCAATCGGCAGGTGGGTACCAACCTCCACCTCCTGGAGGGGCTTATAACCCGTATGGTGGTCTCACCCAACCACAACCGCCCCCGACTAATGAGATGTTGGCGAATCCTGACCAGCCACCGAAGAAGGGTAAGTTCGGCGGCAAGTTTGGGAGCACGGTATGTTTTGATGTCCGTTCTGGTTTGAAGCCGCTCATTTGTTTTCCACCAATTCTTTAGTTGGCACACTCGGCTGTTGGTGGAGTTGGATTCGGTGCAGGTCAGTATCTATCATTCTTCGTTGGTCACTCGTAATAATTCCTTCCCAGGGTCTGCTGTGGGCAGTGGAATTATCAACTCTATCTTTTAGATGAGGATCTGTCGGACACCTTGATATTTGTGCTATAGACTAAACTTCTGACGCATTAGAATGAGATTCTAATGCCAAATGTATTGTAGCGAGCAAAGAATTCGTGTTACGATGGCTTGTTATGTTTAAGACAGATTCAAGTTGCACGTGGTCATGACGCTGTGCGGTGTCGGTGCTGAATTCTGTTATATACAAACCACCAGCATCGACTGCGCACCTAGCCTATTCTTCAACTCCCAACAGCGAGGACGACGAAGGGTAACGATCAACCCACCGATACGTCTTTCAACGTGTTGCCCGCGTGCTAAACATTGGGCGTCATACATACAATCACATACGACTATTGATATTGCTCCCCAGCACATCTATCAGACATGTCGTTAGTGGACCGAATAACGGAAAGCTTTGCGCGAATATCCTCTTCGAAATCAAAACCATCATCTTCAGTGTCGGGAGGGATAGGTCATGGGATCATGCCGGTAGATGATGAGGTGAGCTTCTCCCCAACCATCCCTTGTAAGATGCATCATCGCTTCTTCGGCATACATGTATATGCATTTCCCACTCTACCCTGGTCAGAACTTCCCGTTACATATAGGAACCGCAGGCCTGTGCGTTCGGCGGCGTTTCTGTGGGTTTATGTAATCATGTTGTTCTTTCTGTCCCCCTGCATGGAATGGGAGACGTCGCGACGTCAGGCCTGCTAGTTCTCCTCTTAATCATCCCAGTACTATGGGTGCCGTGGATATGGGTTCATAACTACTGAAACTGCCTGGCATGGTGCTAACCAAACAAATTTCGTTTAGATGATCCTGTCCAAGCCTGCAATCGTGTTCTACGCGTCACAAATATTCTTCAACTTCTTAGCGATGGCGTGCTTTGCCAGTGTTGCCGGTTTTCAAGCACACTGGAGCGTTGGCCCGTGTCTGTCTTTTTTTCCTGGATTATGATACACGTCATGTTGACTGACCCGATAAATTTTTCAGCTGGCCTGTCGGGTTTCGCCATATTCGTCTCAGTGACAGGAATGTTTCTATCGTCATTTATGCTTTTTGTCCCTGTCGTGCATGAAAAGTATGACAAGTTTGCTCGGCTCGCACGCGCTTTCAGAGAAGTACGCGTTGGGTTTATTCTCACGTGTATCGGCGTGACCTTTAGTCTCTTAATTGCGTGGGTCCTCCAAGCGTTCAGATACATTTTTTACCGTGACACATCCTACACAGGTTTATCACCACCATCTCTGCATGGACACAGCCTGGTTGTAAAAATGCGGACTCCGACCCCCACGCGAAAGACAGGCCTGATGGCTTCAAGAATGGTCTGCCCGGATGGTGTAGTACAAAGAAAGCTGGTGCTATCTTCTTCTGGCTAGCTTTTAGTATGTCCTTTTCCCTCTTTTTCTTCTGCAATAAATAATTCTCTTCCGAAGTCTTCTGGTGCTCATCTCTCGCGCTCCTCATCATGGATTGGCGCTCCGGCAAACTCTATGTGGGCCCTCGCGACCCACCGTTTACACCTCAAGTGTTGCACGACGAAGAAGTAGGAGACGATGAAGACGACGAAACCTCATACACTCACATGCCTCCCGCCTCCACTCCATACACCCAGACAACCGCCACTCCTACCCAGCATAATATGTACGAAAACCCTTTCTCCGACCCAAATAGATACAGCTCTGCCCCCACTGCTACGCCGTCCTACACTACCGCACCATCGGGTGCAATGCCCGCCGGCCGTCCAAGTATGGAGGTCTACGGAGCTTTCTCCGACCCAGTGCCAAGCGGATTCGGTGCCCCTCCACCGAGCGAATTGCCACTCCGCGTCGCCGCTACTACAACCACCGGCAGCGAGTTCTCGTCGCCCTCACGAACGCCAGGCAGCGGTGCGCCAGTGCTCCCAGAAGTAGACGTAGGTCCGCGTGTGAGCCGGACAATGCAGTACGCAGATCCATATGCGGCTGTTAGAGCGACACTTGCCCACCAACAGCCACCTCCAGGGGCGCTGCCACCGTACCAAGGGTATCAATAGTGTGAACTGTGTATAATACGGACTAGGCTGGATTGTTGATTTAAGTATCTTGTTTACTATAAACTTTGCGACAACTCGCTGTTGATTATGCACTGTTTACGACGTAGTATAGCTGTGTGTTCATTTCCTAGTTATTTATTCACTTCATTTCAGATCGACATAGAAGTCACTTGAGATATTGATAAAAATGCAACGATAGCGGCAACATACAATGAACAAGAAATTTTAGAAATAATAGAAACATTGGTATAACATTACACCCATCCCCAATCCAATAGGGATACAGAAAACCAAATTACAATACACACACATTATCGTCTGCCCCTGCGTTTCGCAGGAGCGGCAGCCGTAGCCGTAGCTGCACTGGCAGGCCGTCTGGTCCCCGTAGTCCGTGGCAAGTGCTCAACTTCATCATCTCCGTATCGCTCATCTTCCTCTTCCTTTTCCTTCGCATCCTTGACACCCCCATAACGCATACTCGGCAGTTCGCCCTCCTCAGCACCCTCAACATATCCCACCCCCATAAATACTGGTGCACCACCCGCTCCGCCATGGGCGAGAAACCCAAGCTTCTTGCTCCTCGTCCCAACACCCATGAAAACACCACTCTCTTCTTCGTCCTCATCACTACCACTACGATGGTGGGCATCCCGCAGTTCTTCATCCAGAGTTAGTCGTCTTTTCTGTTTTGTAAAAGTATTCGAACCAGATGGCGGACAGCCTTGTTTCGATTGCGGGCGAGACTGCGGTTGGGACTGGTACGAGAGGTGCGAGGAGCTAACGTTGGACTGTCGCTGCCGAGAAGGGACCTCCGTTATATCCCGCTGTTTCTGATGCTTCTGCTTTCCACGAGAAGCACCATTGGTGAGCAAAGGTAACGACAGATTCTGCTCGGGCTCCGGCGAAGACGAGTATGACAACGATAAAGGATCCTCTTCGTCCCCAGAACCCGATGTTGCTGCGCGCGAGCGCGAGCGCACAGGATGGGGCGTGGGTGGTAAGGGACGTGACCATCCCGACGTACGCGCTGGAGGACGAGGTTTGCGTGGGGAGGGTTGGCGAGGTAGAGGTGAGGTTGGCAGACGTTTTGCAAAGGGGTCATCAGCGGCGCCGGCGCGTGTTGGTCGTGGGTGGATGTTCGTTGGAAGAAGGGACGGAGGTGGCGTTTGCCGCGCAGAATCGGAGGGACAGGAAGCGGGTGGGGCGGACAATGGCAATAACTGAGCAGCAGGAGAAGGACGAGGAGGTTTAACATCCTCATCGGTCAGCATGTCAACATCGATAACCTCCCGTTGTTTTCCTTTTTCACGTCCAGGATATGAGGTATCACCTTGCATCAGGATCCCAGTCTCTTTGAACTGGAACGTGTTCCTCAATGGTGGTGCAGGTAATCCAGACAGGGGCGGCGTGGAAGGAAGCCTGTCATCTTCCCTGTCAACATCGTTGTCGGAGCAGAGCGAGGGCGTGGCACCATCCGTAAGTGAAGAGGGGGGAAGATGTTTATTGAGTGCAGAAGGGAGCAGATGGGACTGAGATTGCGAGCAAGAGGGGGCGAAAGAAGTGGAGACAGACGAGGAAGTAAAGCTAGAGTCGGAGGATGCAGAAGCAAAGGAGCGCCGTTTGGTTGTCGTATCTATAGATAAGATAAGAAATATAAGACATGTTTTCATATAACGCCAGATAACATACGAAGGAAATGTTCCAGGTCGCGTTCATCACCTCTCTTCCTCTTCTCGCCAACGTGAGCCTCGGGATCGTCCCTCTGTTTACCGTTCAGCGACAAGCCAGAGTTCCCTCCCCCAACCTTCCGCAATGCAGGTAAGGATCCACATCTCTGAAGAGCAGATTCTTCCGTGTTACGTGACGAGGGGGAAGCGGGTAAAGGCATACTGCCAGACACCTTCCTCAGCCTCACGGTCTTCATCTCCTTCAAGAACGCTGCCATCATATCAGGCGCAATTCCGACAGATGGCAAGCCTTTTCGACCTCCAGGTAAAGGGTTAATAGGTGCTTCGATTGGTGGGGGAGCGTGCTTGAGTGATGCACGGGCGGTAGAGAATAGAGATGAGCCTGCACTGGTGGCGGAAGTAGATCTGGGAGGTGGTGGTGGCGGTGGTGGTGGTGGCGGCGGCGGCGGGTATAGTAGCGATGTAGATGTCGGTCGCCGTAATAGCTTCATAGTTGACTCAGCGATGCGAAATATGGCCAGGTAAAATGCTGCTTACTTCCTGCTTCAACCATGCAATCTCATCCTCGAGTACCCTGATCCTCTCCTTATCACGGGCCTTCTCCTTCCCGGCCTCCTCAGCCTCTTTTGCTGCTCCCTCCTTTTCTCGCCGCCTCTCATGTCTTTGCTGCTCCTCTCTCGCGGCCATCAACTCTCGTTCTTTCCCTCGGACTCGGACCTCACCTGACGTATCTCCCTCTCCAGGATCATCCCACGTTTCTGTCGCGCGACTCTTGCCCTTGTGGTGGATAGCTTTCCCCACTCGTGCAGGGGATGTATGAGGAGCAGGCAGCAGAATTGAGGGGTCTGCATCATCCCCACCGGTGTTAAATCGATCAACCGCGGCCTTGACCGAGGATGCGTTACTTGGTGGGCGGCGAGATGGACCAGGCACATTTTCATCGATGTCGGGAGGGTCCTGTATTCGCTTAGGTTGCGGACTGATGCCTGGTGCAAAATGCACATGACGACCATCATCGACGCCGCCATATGCATCTGGAACTAAGGATGGAGAGCGAGGATAAAGTGAACCAGGCATACTGATAGAGGGTCGGCGTCGAAGAGTGCGTGGGAGGGGAGGTGGGGACGGGGAAGGGGAAGGGGAGCGAGAGACCCGGGATGCAGAAGCATCTGTACTATGTGGAGAATGACTCCTGTGATGTATAGCTGTATCTGTACCCAAAAAACGCGTTGAAGCCAAGTTATCAGGGTGGTAGATGTACACTATACCTTGATACGATGGAGATCGACGCCTAGGACGACTTTGTGGGCTAAGCCTGGAGTACAGCCTGTCGTTTCTATGACCGCGCTTGGATCTTATGGGCCCGGCTCGACAATCCTTTAGATGTTCCTACATGTAACACTTTGGTTCATTTACAAGCTTGGATAGTTGAACCATGTACTAGCCTGTGTTCCCTCAGGGTCGGATATTGTTCCTCCAGTAGCAGTAGTCAGAAAGCCTTCAATTTCACGCGAAACAAAGCTGAAAACGCCGGAAAGAAAGCCAGAACTTTGCTGGAGATCGCGGTCTTGCATGGTTCCTTGCGAACAAACTCGTTTTGTTGCGGAAATGTCGACCAAGGTTTTGGTAAACAACAGTACACAAGCTATGTTCGAGCCCATCCGAGGAGGAACTCGTGGCGGTCAAGCAGAATTCAAATGGTCTGATGTATCCGCAGATAAAGACCGCGAAGTATGCATCTACTTCATCTCTACAAATATGTTTTTGCTCACCTACTTTTATTTCTTAGAATTACCTTGGTCACAGTATCAATGCGCCTACAGGTCGTTGGCAGAAGAACAAGGATGTCCATTGGTACAGTCGTGAAAAGAACCAGGCAGAGGATGAGCGGTTAGCTGAGATCAAACGTATTAAAGAATTGGAGGCAGATGCGCTTGCCGTTGCTTTGTTCGTTCTCCGTTCGACCCATAAATCATCTACTGCTCATGGTTTCGTTTCTTCTTTTGTAGAGGCTTCGAACCAGCCAAGAAACCTGCTATCGGCACAGCTACGACTACGGCTGCCGCAACGACCACGACTACCACGGCTCCTACAAGCCCAGTATCCACCACGAACCCACCACCCCCAACGAAAACCAAAGCAGAACTAGCATTCCAGAAAGAAGAAAAGCGGCGACGCAAAATCGAACACAAGGAAGAAAAACGTGCCCGCAAGGAGCAGAAAAGGAGGCGCAAGCACAACCTCGAACGCGAGTCATCCATTACTCGGAGACATGCCATTGAGGATGACCGTGGTCGTGGCCGTGAACGTGGGGCAAGGCCTCGGTCTCTGTCCCGGTCTCTCTCAAGGGCGCCGCCGCCGCCTGCTCGTCGCCGTTCAGCTTCTCCACGTCACCGAGTATGGTCTTCCCGGCACCGGTCGCGGTCGCATTCCAAATCATGGTCCCCTCATCCTCCTCGCCGTCCAGATAGTTACCGCGACATATCAACACACACTTATGAGTCTGCACGGCGACAGCGCCCCAGCTCTACTCGCAGTTCGAGCCTGGAGAGCAGCCGGTCGAGGTCGCCACCTCCACCCCCTCGCCGTGGGTGGGAACCAATACGAGAGAGGAGGGATTCTTATCCTGATGAAGAAAGGTATGGACGAGACAGAGAGGGTAGGCCAGGGGGAGATTCGGGTGGGAGATATTACGATCGACTTTGATAGAGGTTGCAGCAGTCATTGTCGTTGCAACGTTCCAAGGCTTGCTTGAGCTCGAAGAACCCAGAAACTCTGGGTCATGTCATTAACAAGTGATGGACTATTGCTAGAAATACATATCGAACGAACTGGGTATCTAAAGAAATTCGCATTGTCGTGATAAATAATCTGATCAACCGAGCGAAAGCAGTCACAACCGTGAAACACAATATCTCGTTCAAAGAGCAAGTGCTCCGAGAACCAACGCAACAAGGCCGGCGAGTGCGTTTCGCGTTTCGCCATTAATCAGGGCAGCGTTGGAAGTTTTTGCGGAAGCTGCCGTGGTTCTAGGTAGAGCCGTTCAGGTCAGGTGAAGGGGTTAACTTGGGAAACTCACATGCTGGAGGTGGCAGTGGGGGCGGGCATGGAGTTGGTGATAGTAACGCCCTACCACAACGAGCATAAGAACGACTAGAAAGGGGTCAATAGAAACATAACACGCACGACGACAGCACATATATTCTTCTCCGCCGCGATCGCGTCTTGCAGATCAACTCCATGACACGCGACAGCGAGACACACATTAACACTGTCGATGTATACCCCACTTTGACAGAGGCAGTGATAATCGCCAGACTGGCAACTACCAAGGTTGGCTGTCGCAAAGCATACCCCCGAGCAGGCTAATAGGACTGTTAGAGCAACATCAGTCTGTAGTAAGACTGTTGAACGGACTGGGAAGCTGCTGTTGGCGCGATATCAAGCTCAACGACGCAGCGCTGGCCGAAGCTACAGCGATGGCGAGAATGGCAAAGAAAGACCGCATAGTGAGCTTGAATGCAGGGAATCTACAACTCGAGGCCAAACTCGAGCATGCTTTGAGAACTCGGACACATTCTGTTTTGGTAACAAGAGATTGATGATGCTACAGGTACATTCAGGCTACATTCAGAGTATTTTAATTTCTATCCGCCAACTTTCCAGTATGCAATATCACCATCAATCACTACGGATAAAGGTCATCACAAAAGGAGAACAAAAGTAATTGAAACACAACTTACTCTCGTAAGGCTTGCCTTGTTGCCTCAGTTTTCCTGCCGCCTTGACCGCGGCTTCGCTCCCGTACTCCTTCAGGTCCTCATATGTCATGATCTCCCCACACACGAACTTGTTCTCAAAGTCCGAGCTGTGGTAAACCATATGTCAAAAAAGAATTCAAGAGCAAGAAACATATGCAAACTGGATGACACCCGCCGCCTGCGGTGCTTTCGTTCCACTCCTTATCGTCCACGCACGCACTTCGTCCGGACCACACGTAAAGTACCGAATCAACTACATCCACAAAACCACATCAGCCTTTTTTCAACCCACAATAAGAGGACGAACGCACATCGAGACTGCTATACCCAGCTTGCGTGATCTTCCCTAATGCACTTGACGCACCGATCTTTTTCTCCTCATCGAGCTTTTCCTCGGGCGACATCTGAGCGAGCCTGTCCTCCAGCGCGACAGAGAACGGAATGAGCGGGTCACCTGGGTTGTTGGCATCAATCCAGCCTTTGATCTTTGGGAGCCTATAAGCATGCTATAGAGTTAGCATTTGTGGGCGATACAATGCAAATGGGAAGAGAGCACCATTTATTCTTTTTTCGAATGTAGTCCTTCTCGCTGAGATTGACAAGGTACGTTACGGGTTTGGCGGTGAGTAGTTGGAGGCCGTTTACTACATCTATCTTAGAAAAGATTGCAGGTCAGCCATTGACGAGGACGTGGACAAAAGGGTAGAGAAAATCAGATAAACGGATGATCTCAGAGGCATAGTGGGGCGTCACTACCACCTCGACGAGATGAGTTACCGAGCATGCGAGCTCTGTACCATCAATGTGCAGTGAATTTGTGGCACGGAGGTGCATCTCAAATGAAAAAAAGTGTGCAATTACCTGTGAGGAGGATTTAGTTATATAATATATTTCATGGAAAGAAAGTAAATCAGAAAGATAACAGTCTCTCTTAGGAAATGGGGCGTTACTCCCTCCTCGACGAGCTGGGTTAATCGAGCGTGTGTGCTCTTTTTCATCATGGAAACAAATCTCGACACCAATGTTTGTGGCACGGAGGTGTATCTCAAATGAAAAATGTGTGCAATTACCTGTGAAGAGGATTTAGTTATGGAATATATATTATGGAAAGAAAGTAAATCAGAAAGATAACAGTCTCTCTTAGGAAATGGGGCGTTACTCCCTCCTCGACGAGCTGGGTTAATCGAGCTTGTGTGCTCTTTTTCATCATGGAAACAAATTTCGAGACCAATGTCAGAATGATGATTCACCTCTTTGTTGCTCCATTCTGCCTTTCGAATGTCCCTACTCTCGACCGTAATAACTTTCAAAATCTTCTCCACTGTAGCCTGATGGACAGCAGCATTAGCACTCTAGCACGCAAATTAAAAATGAACCTACAATCTCCTCCTTCCTCGCTTTATCCGCCAAACTCGAAGAGCCAAGGGCACGTCCGGACCTCTTGAGCCCATCAAGCGCCTTCTCGACCCATTCGATGTCCTTCAGCCGAAGCTCCGTCTGTATGATCTCCATATCGCGGAGTGGATCCACGTCACCTTCTACGTGTATGACCTCTGCATCATCGAATGCACGGATGACCTGGAAGATCCCATCAACGGCACGGACATGGGATAAGAAGGCGTTGCCAAGTCCCGCTCCCGTGGAGGCACCCTATACAGGAGATGATCAGTGAACTTGTGACGAGAATGAAAGTAAAAGTATGCACCGCAGTCAGACCGGCGATATCAATGCAGGTGAGGAACGCAGGGACACGCGAGATGGGTTTGTAGGTCTCGCAAAGCCATTCGAACCGGGCATCTGGGACAGGTATACGAGCCTCCTCGGGATTTATCGTTGCGTACGGAAAGTTGGCCGCTTTCCCAAGATCTAGCATCGGATTAGCTAAGTTTTTAGTATTTAACCAGCCCATCAGTCAAGTACCAGTCTCCGAGAGTGCATTAAAAAATGATGATTTTCCGACATTAGGCAGACCTGAAGAGATTAGAGATGAATTGATAGTAACGGACGCGGTTTAATCGATAAGGAAACAGACCTACGATGCCGATCTTGAGATTGTTACTTGGTCTGCCTAGAAGGGTTTTCTTCTCTGGCACCGCTGCTTTCTTTGGGGGCATTCTGTTCTTGGCTGGCCGGGGTAAGGAGGTGGAGAATAAGGAGACTGGGAGGAGAGCTGAAGGGAGTCGAGTTAACTTGAACATAAGTCACATGGCCTTTGTACCCATGTGACCAACTGACTCGGACTCCCGAGTCGGACGACCAGCACGATGATGAACGAGTTTACGCGATTGACAAGACCGTCTCAAAGCCAAGTTGCAGTCGACAAGACTCCAAAGCAATGCTCGTCGGATGGTTTCAATGTTGATCTCTTCTTTTCAAGTGATTCTCGTACTAACCAATGTTCTCGGTAGTATCCAACGTTTCGACTTGTTAACAAACAGGCTCGGGTTACTGTTTCTGTGAATGCTTTGAATCTAAATCCATCGACGTCTTATCGTCTTTTGGCTGTTTCAAATCTAAAAGGCTGGTTTTGTGCTGTCACCTCTTCTTCCATCATATTCTCGCCTCTCCACGACCTCCGTCTTGCTTTCAATTCTCCAAATACCCCTTTCTCCCCAAAACGTTCCCTTTCTCTTGCTGCTGGAGCTTCGCCAACTTTCGTCGCATATGCTTCAGCAGATACAAAACTGGTCGTGGCTTTCGATGTCGGCCAACTCGCTGTTTACGACACTTCTGCCTTGTTCACACCCGGTTCTGAAATAATACATCCACTCCATTCTTCAGAGACACACGCTGGTCCTTTTCGTCAGATCGCTCCAAACCCTGGTTCAGAACCGGGTATCGTCGATACACTGGCTGTCGTACGAGGTGACGGTTGTGTCCAACTTTTCAACACAAACCTTGAGTCCCAAGGAGGCTGGGCCGGCTCCGACATCGACTCCACCCCAGTAGCTGGTTAGTCTCTCTCTTTATTCATACGCCTACCCTAACATTGCTTTTCTTAGTGGCCTGGTCCCCTAAAGGCAAACATCTTGCTCTAGGTCTTCACTCGGGTGATATTCTCACCTTTGCCCCCTCCTCTCCCTCCTCTCCACAAAAGCACATTCCTCCAACGACCTCTGCACCTCTCATATCCCTTACCTGGCTAGCACCCGGCCACACTTTCCGTACTTCCTATGCAACCGCTCCCCACTCTGTCGACCCAGTCCAGCATATTCTCTCCCTCGATACTAAATCTTCCTCTCTCTCATACACCGCCCCGAATCACCCCTTCGCACTCCCAGACCGTACACAACAGTCATTCGTGGTCGGCCTCCCGCGTTGGGACGAGGATGGTACCGCTGAGAAAACCCTCATGGTAGTAGCAGATAAATCTTCTACTGACATCGAAATCCTCGGCTCCTCCTCAGGCGGGTGGCACCAGCAATGGCAAGAAAACCAACTTGCACTCCCTCTCGACAAATTAACCTCGGAAGACACCGTCCTCCTAGCTCTTGACGTCGATCTCACAGATCCCAACGGTGACGGCGTGCCTGTTATGTATGCTTATTTGAACGACGGGACAGTTGAAGGGTGGTCTATAGAAGGATCGAAGCCGTATGTAGGGATGGTCCGCCCCGTGTCTCCTGCTACTTCGTCATTCACCCAACCGTCACCCGCCTCCTTTGCCCAGCCTCCCCCATCCGCGTTTGCTCAACCAACCACTGCCTCTGCATTTGGACAGCCCGCATTCGGCAGCGGGAACGGCGGTGGCTTTGGTACCACAGGATTCGGACAACCCTCTGCCTTTGGGCAGACATCTTCGCTATCCGCGTTCAACAACACTCCCTTTGGTCAGCCATCCCAACCTACACCCTTCGGACAGTCAACACCCACTTCCACATCCGGTTTCGGTGCATTTTCGTCAGCATCAAGCCCGTTCGGCGGTGCTCCGACATCCAACACGGGTGGCGCTTTCGGGTCTGGTGCAAGCAATGCATTCGGTGGCTCATCTAACGCATTCGGCTCCTTTCCAGCATCCACCACCAACAATGTATTCGGGCAATCGAGTTTCGGGTTCGGTTCCAGTCCATCGCCTACCACTTCCCCTTCACCCACCACACAGGATATGTCAAGGGAAGCCTCGATGGGGGATGATACGTCCTTTGGAGGACTGTCACTCGGTCTAGGCGACAATGACAAAGGCACAAGCGAGTCTCAGGAACAGAAGCCAAGTATATTCGGCTCGTTCTCTCCCCCTGCTGCACCTACCACCTCGACGTTCGGCGGTGGACTTGTGAAGCCTGCAACTGGGTTTGGGGCGTTTAGCAATCTCCAAGTTTCTTCCAGCCCTTCTAACGCAAACACGAATACAGCCACAGCCACTGACCAAAGACCCTCTTCCGCATTTGGCCAATCGCCGTTCGGGCAGTCATCATTCGGTAAATCATCTTTTGGACAATCAGGGTTCGGACAATCCGGGTTTGGACAGAGCGGATTTAGAGCAAAACCTGCCGTGAGCATTCCGGCCAGTACGAGCACTGGTGGGAGTGGCGGGTTTAGTGCATTTGCGACGGGAGGGACTACTGGGTTTGGTAGTGCGGGTGGGGGTGCATTTGGTTCGGGTGATGGTGGTAGTGGGTTTTCCGCGTTTTCTTCCAGCACACCTTCTGCTTTTGGACAGCAGCAGCAGAGTGGGGGTACTACTATTTCCTCACCATTCACATCTGCTCAAGAGCCATCCAAATCGCCGTTTGCCGCACCTGCACCCACCAGCTCGTCTTCCCCCTTTGGCGCCCAATCCCGACCTTCTTCCTCGTTCAGGGACACTTCACCGCAAGCCAAAGAAGAACTGACCCCCCAAACCCCAACGAAACCACTCGCTCTCCCCTCCTCCCCTTCATCGTCTCCCGACACTTCCCCATTCGAGCATGGAAGAGGGACTGAAATCAAAGGCCCATCTACACCGTCCGCCTCACCCTTTGGATCTAAGCCAAGCGGTGGCGGCGCTTTCGGCAACCTCACCTCCACGCCTTCCGCATTCAAGCCCGCATCCGGTTTCGGTGCCTTTGGGAGCGACGCCACACCCAGCTCTTCCCCCTTCTTTAAACCCACATCCAACGAGGGGCAATACACTACAATAAACCCCACTTCAGTATCAGCATTCCCTTCTTTGTCGACACAACCACCCCAGTCTCAGTCGCAGCCCTCGGCGTCCTCCACGACTCCTGCATTCGGCGCCCCGTCCTCACTCGGCGCGTTCAAATCTGTCTTTGCATCCTCCTCGCCAGCACCTGTAAAACCTCCGTCCGCGGGAGGATTTGAGGTATTTAGCGGGAGTACTGGAGGTTTTAGTGCGTTTGCGGGCCAGAAGAAATCGTTTGGGGAACTACTGAAGACGAGGGACAACGACGAGAAGGAAAAGGAGATCGGAGATCCCGTGAAGCTAGGCACGAGTGTAGTGTTTGGGCCTGCGAAGGTGAAATTTGATGAAATGAAAGTGGAGGTGAAGAAAGAGGCGAAAGAAGATGGGGAAATAACACAGGACACGACCGAGGCGACGACGGAGCCTGTGAAACCGACAACAGCTGAACCCGAAAAACCTTCCGAAAGCACAATGGGGAAAAGTCCCACTCCAGAGGTAGCAACACCAAAAGTATCTTCCAAGACGATGCCTACTCTCGACTCCAGTAAAGAACCATCTTCTACTGAGACTAATGAAGAAAAGCAGCTAGGCACAGGCTCGTTCATGAGCGGGACGCCTAGACCTATCTTTCCTTCCATCTCCTCTCCGTCTGGGTTAGGCAACATTTCAGACAAAGGAACAGCGACGCCCAAGAGCAAGGTCAAGGAGGAAGTTGTATCACCCGAAAGCACGCCCAAGGCGCCTGTTTCCGTATTTTCTCCTCCACCCAAGGATTCTCCATCTTCGGAAGGTGAAAATGGCAAGGGCAAAGGCAAAGCAGTAGAGGCACAAGGATCATCCGACACCGTGTCGGGAGAGACGTCTTTTGGAAATCTGTCATTGCTATCCGAGGCAAGCTCCTTCGTCGAAGTTGAGGGTAAAGGACAGGACGAGGAAGAGAGTCCCTCTAACAGTGACTCTGACGGTGAACATGGCGACGACCAGGACGAAGAGTCAGACAGCAGTTCCTTCCTCAGCGACAGCTATTCCGATGGATCCCCAGAAGACGAGGAAGAGGAAGAGGACGAAGAAGAGGACGAAGACGAGGAAGAAGAAGAAGATTCTCCGGAGCCCACCGCCATCCCGCTCCCACCATCTCGTTCAACCTCGGCAACACCTCAGCCTGAGCTCCCATCCATCCATGTTACTCCTTCGCCGTCCGAGTCACCCGAACCAGGCATGTTGCCGACTATTCCAGAAGAAGAAAGTACGACGCCTCCTGGTACACCCACTAAGGAGCAACCCTCGTTGAAAAAGTCCGCATCGCCTTCGCCAGCCTCTGCATCTCCATCACTGTTTGGGGTAGGCTTGGGTCGACCCAGCACCCGTCCATCGCGTAGTTCCCCCTTGGCAAACACACCCGTTTCTCTGGACGATGGCGAAGAACAAGAGATAATGGTGCCATCTCCCCAAGTCCCGGCATCACCAAAGCCTCGTTTCGCTGTCTTGCCCATGCCACCTCCATCGCCAGACAAACCCGAAGGGGAGGAATCCAGCAATGCATCGGTCAGTAAACTGCCACCAAGACCCAAGACGCCCCCTCTCCTGTCTTTTGGTAGCGCAAAGCCCGCAACCACACCTGCCACACCTGCTCCAAGGCCTTCGACTTTGCCACCCAAAGCCATCAGTGCTCCACCCACCACACCTCCATTTAGCAGCTTATTCGGGATGCCAGCTTCACTTCCAATATTCGGCACCCTCCAGAATACGAATAACCAGGCACAGGCTACTCCTGCAAAGTTGTCCCCACCCGCGCCTTCCCCGGGCCTGTCATCTTTCCCTCCTACGACTCCTGTGGCAAATCCGCCGTTTGGTCTATTTGAGACGTCTCTGCCGCAAGCGGCCCCCGCAACACTAGGAACTGGTTTCGGTCTTGGCCCGTTCAATTTGAAAGGAAGTCCGTCTGCTACTCCCGCTTCGCCTGGGCAAAAAGGCATATTCGGTAGCCCGTCATCCACGCCAGCTACCCCTGCCACAACAGCAACGCCATCTACGGCAGTGATAACCCTTCTGCCCATAGCGCCCATGGAAGAAGGGATGCAGAAAGAATGCGCTTTGTTATTCCTTAGTTTGAATAAGGAGCTTGAAGATGTGAGTTATTTTTTACCAGAAAGTCTCATGGAGTTATTTTTATTTTTATTTTGTAGCTGGGTTTACTGGCACAGCGGGCTACCGAGAAGCGCCAGGAGTTAAGTAGATCTGCTGGCGGATCGCGCAAGAAGGCTGATCTCGGGGATGGTACAAAATGGAATCTCGGAGACGTTGTTCAGTTTGGGCAGGTGCTTCGACAATACGAGCAGGACCTCTCGACGTTGCAGGAACATCGGGATGCCCAGTACCGAGCTCTGCATGAACTGCAGAGTAATATGTTGAAAGGTACGTTACAATCCTTGTCACTTTGATCTAAACCCTTGTTATGTGAATACAGCGAGCACTAGGAGGGAAGAAATCGTCCGTTTCAACAAAGCGAAGAACGACAGTGAATTTGCGAAGATGTTGAAATCGAGAACCCTTGGCCCCGAACACCTGGAGACACAGACTCAACTAAGAAGGAATATCAGGGTGAGTAGAATCAACAGAATTCTCTGGGTTTTCTGTTGACATGATTTCAGGCCATGCGTGATCGTATTCAGAAACTCGAAGACCACCTCCATGCCTCCAAGAAGAAACTATCTCAAGTTAATTCGCAGAAGCCGGGCTTCAGGTAGGTCGGATTGACATAGATGCTTGACCCAGACCATGCTGAAACGTATTGTCTGCGATGCAGAGCTCCTTCATTAGACACTATCAACCGCACATACCGTAACATCGACGTCGCCCTTCAACAACAAGTAGACGACGTCGCCCAGCTTGCGGCCCGTGTCTCCAAACTCACCGTTAAAAATACAAGCACTTTGAAATCACAGCATCCTGCTCGTGATGCACGTCTTCCTGACGCTGTTGTCTCTCGACGGCCCTACAACGTCACGCCACACGTCGCAGTCACCACTGCCGCAGCCCTGAATGCAGAACGCTCCGCCCACAAGCTCAAACGTGCGCTGCTTGCTGCACGGAAGGAGCCGCTCCTCAATACGAAGGCAGCCATGGCGCCGATTCCACCTTCGGGATTCAAATCACCGCAGAAAGTGCTCCCTGCCCCAAATTCCTCTATTGGATTCTCCGCACCCATTAAGACACCCCTATCTCCTAAAGCTCAGCAGTCTCAAGCACATTCGACGCCTGTGCCAACTCCAGACTGGACGCTTCCTGAAGACAACTTCAATCCGTCGACGCCGCCTGCAGCGAGACGTGGGGCCGGGGTAGCGAAAAGACAGCACATGTCTGTGCCTCTGAAGAGGAGCGCCGGTCACACTAGTCCTGCGGCAAGCCCACCCGCCGCTGCGAAATTTGACTGGGGTCCTCTACCAGTGTTTGAACAAGCACAGGGGACAACGATGGTAGAGGCTATTAGGCTTACGCCTCCGCGGAGCTCGAAGCCCCTGTCAGGTGATAGTTGGTTCGGAGGATGGAATGTTGGAAAGCAGGGGAAGTGAGGCTGTATCAGTGTCGGATGTCTTGATGTTGTATCGTAGTTTTCTGTTTCATCTCAAAACCATTCTATGTTCTCGAGCTACATGGGATGTTTTTAAGCATTTATCATTTTCTAACAGTCATTGCTCTACAATGATACAACTTTGGTGTATGTACATCGCCAAATCATAGTACAGTAACATCTTTGAATTAGCACTCCCGGCCTTTAAAGTTCAATGATGATGGATTGAACGTGTTCCGTCCAAAGGAACATCATTGCAGAATCTAGCTACTGCTCTGATTAAGATAACCAAGGACCAACTGGTCAAATCAACATCAACCAAGTATATTGCTTATTGTGCTATAAGAACTTACATCTACCTTTAGCGCCCTCAGACTTGGTTTGCAAACAGCTTTGGTGAATCAAATTCAGCGCCTTGACCGCTTCCTTCGATTCGATGACACAAGAGATGTTGATCTCACTCGCGCCCTGACTGATCATCTCGATATTGACGTTTCCTCGTGCCAGCGTCGTGAACATTCTCCCAGCTATACCGACCATATTGCGCATCTCCTTTCCAACCAAGGATAGAATGGCCATGTCGCGGTGTACTGAAACCTGAAAATGCCAAAAAAGTTGGTTTTGTTTAAAGATAACGATGAAATATTTACCGTTCCGGTTCTCTTAAGTTCCTTGACAAGCCGCTCCTCAATTTTTTTAGATAACCCATCTTCGATGGCCATGCTGACATGAACTTCACTTGTACTGATCAAGTCCACCACGACTCCATACTGGTCCAGTGTCTCAAATATTCCCGCCAAGAACCCGTGCGAGACGCTTTTCCTATTCGAATTTACGTTCAAAACGATAATATGTTCCTTGATAGTCACAGCTGTAGGTGCCTTCTTTTGCCTCTGTTCCTCTGTCACAAGAGAGGGATGTTGCAGGACAGCAATCGATGCTGGTTCGGGAATCCCCCGGCCACTAACTTCCAGCTCCAAGTGGGGATCGGCTTCTAAGTCAGGGTGGATAACAGTACCTCCGCCTTTGGGATTTTCGACATTCTTTATTCGAATTGGTATTCTTCTCCGAATGACCTGCGTTCACTTTTGTCAGTTGTTAAGATATGTCGTCCAATCACAGCAACATACCTGCTCCATAGCAAAAGGGTGTACAACTTCACTTCCATAGTAGGTCAACTCGGCTGCCTCGGCGGGAGATATAATGGAAAGAAGACGGGCAGTAGGCACTTTTCGTGGGTCGGCAGTGAAGATACCGTCAACTTCTTTCCAGATTTGCAGTTCGGCAGCCTCAAGGCCGACTGCTAGAAGAGCAGAAAGTAGATCTGTGTAACCACGCCCGACCTGACGCAATAAAGAACCAGGAACTGGCCCGAAAAAACCTAAGCGATTGCGCGATGGTCAAAATCCGCTTAAGATTGTAGAATAACACTGACCAGTGACAACTGGAACGCGGGAACCGCATTGCTCGATGCGTTCTCGTAGAGTAAGCGCCACGTTGTCGTAGAATGCCTGATCGAGTGTTTGATCGTCATTCCCGCCATCAACGCCCTCCAAGTATGGAACTATATTTTCTAATGACACATATTCAGCATCGATGCCCTGCCATATTGCCCATTGAGTAAAGCGTTGGTTGAAAGGAAAGGAGAAAAACCTGGTCGCGAAGTACTGCAGTTATAATCTTACAAGCAAGCTTTTCGCCCAAGCCCACGATACTATCTTGGGACCTTGGGGATATTTCTCCAATGACCTATCGGGTTATTGGGCGTAATGGGGAACCGTATTCAATTAACGTATATGAATTTAGCCTCGGATACATACCTTAGCTGCAAATAAGAAACTTCTTAACCAATCGCAATCCTTTTCGATCTCTTCCTCGAGCTCCCCCAAGATATCTGGATCTCGAACGGATGCTCGTGCAGCTTCGATATGTTGTTCCCGGACGAGATCCACTGTCACATTGAACTCTGGGGATGCTTGGCCTGCTTTTGGTACAATTAAAGTATTGAAAATTTGTGGAGGTGACATGGATCCAATCGAATTTTCACGCTGTGGCGTGCTGGGAGACGGAGACTGTGACCCATCCAATCCTGCACCAAATAACGATCTCGTGCCTGGCGTTACCGTTCCAGAAGAACTAGCGAACCTGGTCGGACGCTGTAAAGCCTCCGATGCCGAGCGTAACAGAAGGTTGGTAGTGCCTAATGCCTTGGTCGATCCCGACCGTGCAGAACATACGATAGCGACGTTATGTTGATCGATGTAGTTTCTGAAAGGCCCGTTCAATTCTGTGTGTTTGCTAAACAGAAAATGCAATACACACGACACGATGTCCTCGGCAATTTTCACGGGGTATTTCCCAACGCTAGTGCCTCCAAACTTTTGCACAAACCATTTGGCGGATGGATCAATGGTGTTTTGGTGTAAGTTGGGTGGAGTTCTTGGAGGAGAAGACGAAATAGAGGATGCCCGGGACGACGACGGGGTCGATTCTTCAGACATGGGAGTCCCAGTTGTTCAGAGTCACCTCAAATTTCTCACACATCTTCGACGCTGTGCTCGCAGGTTGTCATTCATTCAACAGCAAATGTTCATCGTCGTAACAATACGACTTTTGGGTACATCTATCTTCAATCACCTCAGTCCTTCGGCCTACCCTCATCACTACCAGACAATGCATTTTCCTCCCCATCCACGCCATTAGCCTGCCCATGGGGCGACGAATCAGATTCATGCGGGTCGTAGATAATTGACTCCAGGTGTGCGAGCGCCGCCTGTTCGTCCAAACACGAATATCGTGACACCCATGTTAAATCGTTGACAGATCCCAAGAAAATAAACAGAGAAAAGTTAAGGTTGGTCTAGTACGGCGCATATCGATTATTGTGGAAATTGCTGCGTACCCTCCCGACCTCACTGAGTTCCTCGCCTTCATCTCCTGTGAACGTCTCGAATGTTGAAGGGTCGATGAACGCGTCATCTCCCTCCCCGTCATCAGACGCAGAGTCTTTGTCGGGGTGGAGCGCTGCGCAGATGGAAAGCGCTTCAAATATTGATTCCACTACCGGAAAATGATTCATTGTATGATTAATCGAGCTGCATTGAAAAGTAAATAAAGTATGCGGTGCACAGACCTGACGCTGGATTTTGAGGGAGGATAGTGAGCTCGCGCATCTCTGAATCGCCTTCTTCATCGGCTTCTAGAGCAGCAGTGTTTAGTGCACCACCGTGCTCATCAAGTTGACAGTATATCGATGGGCCACTTTCGCCACGGGATACTGCATGGAGCGTAATAGCGGGATATTCAATCTGGAACCCGCGTCCTGCATCAGACATGTATATCAAAACACTACTGAGAAGTGAATTTCTATGATCAGCCTGTAAATGAAGGAGAGGGACCTTGTCAACACGTATAGCGTCCCGTGAGCAGCATCGTCAACAGAAAACCCCTCAAACACAGGATCAAGCACGATCGAGACATTATCTTCGCGATGCCTGAGTACTGGTGGAATATCCTGGAATGAGCTTGGTGTTGATGCGAGGATGATCTTATTTTCTTCCAGAGAGGTAAAAGATGGGAGAGCGTTTATTGGATTGACTGCTGGCATTGGTGGCTGACCTTCACTGGCAAGTTCCTTGAAGTTCAAGTTTAAGGTTAGGCACTCGGATCAGTAGTGTATGCGGCAGTTCCTCAAACTATTACAAGCAGCGAACGAATAGGCTCTCATTGTATCTCCCTTTTAGGATCCCCCATGAAGACCAACGACTTAATATGGGTTGTGCGTCGACGGCGCAGGGTCGATCCAAGAATCGGCAAGAATATCACGGAAATCTGGAAGGTCGAGGTGCATCATGGGACCTTTACAGAATGAATTGATATTCACCCTGGATGATTTTGGAATAAAAGCAGGGAAGAAAAACAGAAGAAATTGTAGAAGAAAGTTTAAATTTATTCATATTTTATTCAATGGTTTTGTGCCAATCGCTGGGACAGTTCAAGTTTACATAAGCAAATAATATAAGCCCCAGACTCCAAACCAGTCGCAGGGCGCGGTAAAAGAAATTTATTCTCACAATATTTTTTCCGAGGTTCAACCGAAACTTCAACACAATATTACCGCGCCCTAGCGACTGGCGCAACTTGTAATTATGTAATATTTACATGCTTGCCAGACACTTACTACTTCCTATCCTGGATCCTCTGACATCATTGCTATGTCTGGCTTAAAGTACACAGTTCCAACGCTTTCAGAGCTACGTTCTCATGTAGACGAAAAGTTTGGTATCAGGCCATGTATCTTCCAAGCCCATTCTGCATTAGCACAGCTAGAGCAAAAGGATTGTATTACTATTTCACCAACTGGATCAGGAAAGACTCTTACATTCTGGATACCACTTCTTTTCAACAAAGGCGGCATTACTGTGGTTGTCACAGCACTCAATATACTTGGAGATAAGAATGTTGCGGAGCTTGTGAAGCTTGGCATCAGTGCTGCAAATATTACAGGCGAGAGCGCTACAAATGAATTGTTCGAGGTGACGGTCAACTCAAAGAAAAACAAAAAATAGAAACTCATGACAACTGGACAGGAAATAGAGGCAGGGAAACATCGGGTCATTATTGTTAGCCCAGAGAAAATTTTGAAGGATGACCGCTTCCACACACTCTGGAAGTCGAAGCGCTTTACTTCCAAGCTCTTCAACATTACCTTTGATGAAGGCCACTGCATCAGCCAATGGGGAGACGACTTCCAGCCAGAATATGGTCAGCTCGGACTTCTACGTTGGCTGGTACCATCCCATGTTCCATTCCACGTTGTTTCTGCCACCATGCCCGACTTAGTTCTCAACGACGTAAAAGCAAAACTACAAATGCGGCCGGAAAAGACCACAACCATCCGCCGCTCAAATGATAGGCCAAACATCTACTTCTTAGTAGAAGAAATGAAACATTCTGCGAAGAGTATGCTTGACCTGGAACATATCCTGCACCTCGATGGGAAGACGCAACCTCCAAAACTCATGGTATTTGTCAACAAGAGGAATGAGGCTCAGGAACTGACGGAGAAGGAATGGGAAAATTTGCCGCCTGAGCTGTGAGAGAAGGTCATCTGGTTTCATTCTGGAATGAGCCCTGAATTTTGTGAAGATGCGATTAAGAAACTACAGAGCAGCGAGATATGGGGAATAATGTGTACTGACACCGCTGGAATGGTGAGCCATTCCCTGGTCAGATAGATCAAAAGCACTTACACCTTTTGGCCTGCTAAGGGTCTAGATATCCCGGATATCGAGCTTGTGATACAGTGGCAATATGTACCATCTTTGTGTACATTGATGCAATGGATGGGGCGAGGCGCGCGTAAGACAGGTACGACGGCACTGGGAATTTACCTTGTTGAGTCAAAGTACTTTGATGGCCATAAGAGTAAGGTAACTGCTGGGAAACGGAAGCGAGGGAAAACATCAGATGGGAGGAGAGGCAAGATGCTGAAAAAGGCAAAATCAAAGCGGTCTACAGAAAACGTTATCGAATCGGATACCAGTGATGGAGATGGATCCGATAGTGAGGAGGAAGACGACGCAGGCCAACCGAATGCGATGGCGGAGCAACTTGAGTCACACGACAATCAAGCTTCGACCTGCTGAGGGCCGCCTCCTTCTACAGATTCCACCACAGCTGTACTCGCTCCTCGAATCTCTGGAATGAGTGATGGAGAATACAAATTTTCTGTCATGGACACATATATCAATGCAAGATCCCACAACATCTGTCGGCGGAAAGTATGTGATGAGTATTTTGGGAACAACAAAGGTATGAGACCTGCATTATCGATGGAATCGAGGCTCACCTAAATCTGATATGTACAGCACTCGAGGATCGCGAGCACTGTTCTCGTTGTACCACCCCACCATCACACATGCGATGCTGTGACACCTGTCATCCAGACATATTCTCCTTTCTATCTCCCTTGCAGCAGCCAGTTACAAGAGCACGAAACAAACGGAAGTTCAAGCTTGACGACTATAAGATGGGCAGCCTCGACTTCAAACTCAAAGACAGACTGAAGAAATGGCATACTCAGCAGATGGAATGCGAATTTCCAGGCGATGATTTTTTTGGTCCACAGCTCTTGTTATCCGACGAAATCTTAAACCGAATCGTCCATCTTGCACACTATAGAAAACTTCTGGATGTTCAGGCACTCCACGAGCAAACAGATTGGCGCCATGCCGAAAAGTATGGTTCTGTGATAATCGAGATGGTAAAGAGCTGTGCACCACTACCTCCACCACCGCCTCCCCTGCCGTTACCTACTGCATCATCGTCATCTCCGCGTTTGGCTCTTCAGGGCGTCTCAAATTCTCATCTGCAGATCTCTCAACATACTTCAAGCTTAGCGCCCAAGAAATCTCAACATTGCGCAATGTGTGGGGCAGAAGGTCACATTGGTACATACTAGTAGAGTTAATATCATTAATCGTGGACACTTACATTCTTGCTTTAGCATCTAATAGGTTGTGCCCGCAATGGAAATCAAAAACTATGCCTTCAACAGACAAAAATATCCCTCCCATAACATCTAACCAATTCCCTCTCTCTGTGGGTGCGGATGCACCTTCTACGCTTGGAAAACGTGCACGCTGGTGTAGGGGTTGTGGCGCAGCCGGGCACATAGGTTCACCTTTTTATCTCATCTGTTCTAGAACATCTTTCAAGTTAAATTACGGTCTCAGCATCCAGTAAACAGTGTCTGAATTGGAAGCCGAGGGATCAAAGAGGCAAGCACAAAGCAGCAGATGGTGATGAGCAAAATGGGACCGGTGAGCCCGTTCCTATGGCTGATGTCGTTTGAAATGTCAGTCATCCATTAAATCATCTGCTTCCACCTCCAGGATCTCATTGTCCTCGTTTTCAGTTGATTTTTTCTTCTTTTGCATAGTATTCATTGCAGCTGCAATTTGATCTGGAATAACCATTTTTGCATGATGTCCTGCAGTGAAGCAGTGAGCTGAACTCTGTTTAATCTCTGTGCAAAGCCTTTGTAGTGTCTTCGTCATATCTGGGTGCTTATGCCGAATGGTACGATGTTCGAGGTGAAAGCCATTCTTGATGGTAACATGGCAGTCACGGTAAAGTTCTATGAGCGGCGACTCCTGGATAATGTGTTCGATTGTTCGATTTGGCCCTGTTCCGGCAAAAATTACCTGTTGGGAGATTGGCAAGGGGTAGGAATTTGGTCTGCAATCACTTACCTTTGTGTACAGGTTGTTTCTCTCCACCAACCAATCAACAGCCCGAAATGCATGGGGCTTACCCGTCGGATTGCAAAGCCAATTCAGACGAATAATTTTTCTGTGAGTGTGCCCATGATCTATTACCAATGGTACTATCTGATGGAAGTCTTTTGATACTCACTGAAGGCTCTCGGAAAACACCTTCCGCATCTTCAATACAAACCAGAGCATCTGTGACCCATATTTGTGTTTCCCTGTCACCTTGAACATATAAATCCACGGTATGAAAGTTGCCTCAACTCGTCCAATATCTCTGGCATTCATGGCATGACTAAGTTCGACGTATAAAAGCTCATCTCGGTTGCGTAGAACCTGGTTCTCAAATATTTTGTCTCGTTCTTTTCCCACCTTGTCTCTTGCATCACTCAGGATCGGTGTTGTTGCAACGTACTTCTCAACAATTGATTCTGACATTTCTGTGATCA
>QLOK01006374.1:0-17879 GCA_003313805.1 Tricholoma flavovirens
CTGGCCTTTGAGCAGGGTGGCAATCTTTGTCATCCCCCATGCTAGGAGCTCCACATCCTCCGGAACACCGTTAACGTGGAACAGGTCCACTTCTTCAGGATATTCAGCGAGAAGCTTTCTTGCTGATGGCAATTGCAACTTGTTGCATCGCCAGTATGTCTGGCTGAGCTCCCTCCATGCTCGGTGTACCTGCTTGCTTGTGACTCGTGGATAGGCTGTTTGGACCTTGGACACCATCGCAGCTGGTGTCAACCACTCCACTTGCTCCTCGATCATCCTCAATGCCTCAGGCAGCATGGAGACATCAACATAAAGTACGTGTTTCACATGATGCTGAAGGTTAACTGTGATATAAAAAGGCCCTGCCTTGTTCTTTTTGCAGGAGATGGCAAGGTGGCTCTGACATGGGTACCGCTTCTTCCCCACATGATCCCAATGCTTGACCCCTGGTTTTTCTGATGGCTTCGCCTTCTTCTTATGGGCTTCATCTTGGCTACACCAGAAGCGGGATCGGTGTCCGCTTTTCAAGACCTTATTGTCCTTGACACTAGATGTACCATAGTGAGAAGCTCATACTTATCTCGCATACTTCTATGGACTCACATAAAATGGTATCCTGTCAGCCGCCATATCTCTTGGATGGCCATCGTGACATGCTGTTTTGGAGATATCAGAGGATCTTCTTTGACTGGGTATGTTGCATAGAAGTTGACATGACTGCTGGCTTTGAAGCTTGCCCTCAATGCGTCAAAGAAATCTTCTGCCTCACAAAAGTTTTCTGCAGCCTGCGACAGGGTGACACTATAGGTATGATCTCTATCTTTTTTGTTCATCACTCACAGATTCATCAGCATCACTATCCTCAGATTCCAGAATCGAGCCACGGTTATTGTGGTCGGCGTGTTTTGAGATTGTCCCATGGCCCTCATTTTCCCTGTTTTCCACACGTGCATGTCGGGTGGGTCTCTCATCTGTTTCTGGGCTGCATTCCCATGCGCGTTTATCTCCTATAAGGGCCTGTCCACATTTTTTCCGAGCGCGTGAGGCCTTCTGGTTCTCCCGGTTGCGTTGTTGACAGTCTGGGCAGTGTTTCTGGGATGATTGGTTTGATATGACCTTTTTGCACCATGGTTTGGCACATTTTTTCGTCATAGAGGTGTTTTCCATGATGTGTAGGAGGAATTGTGTGAAAAAAAATGTGTCATTGGCCACAGTCATCACATGAGAATGTATTTGTCATCTACCTACTATTTATGGCAAGTCATAGTGGGGGAGACATGTGAGAGCTGTTTTCTGAGGCTCGCAGTGGCGGGGTGGGTGCTTTTACACGTCATTGGCAGTATAATAGTTCCTAAAAAAAAGAACAAAACACATTAGTTAGTTAGTAAAAACAAGAAGCGAACAAAACAAAACATACCTAGGGCCCAAACAACGATTGCGTCGTTTGGGGCCTCGTTCATTCGTTTGCTTGTTTGCAGCTGTTTGTGATGGTGGTTGAGGTGGGGATGGACTTGGGAATTGTGGTGGCGGATGTGGGTAGAGTGGCGGTGGTGGGAAGGGAGGTGGCGGCAGCATCGTCGTTGTTGGTGGTGGGCATTCAACTTGAGAAGTTCAAGTTGTCACCATTGTAAGTGTGACTGAATGTGACAATTACGTTTTTCATTCAAAATCCGCATGTCGGTAAAACCCGCTGGGTTTGAAATAATTTGTAGGTCTGACTTCGAAATGTTAGCTTGTCTCCAACCAACATTAGGGGGGTTCAAAATTGGGCGCATCTCGCATACGCATTTCGCATCTCATATCTCAGAACAACTATATAAGTTGAATTTGAACCTCTGAAAAGTGACAAGCTGTGACATGGTTGTGTCGCATCAGGTCTCATCTCTAATATCCCTAGCTCACTGCCCCTCATTGTAAGCCCCTCTCTTTGATATCACTCTCATTACTATGCCTCCCAAGCGTGAAAAACAAGATTCCAGATATCCTGTGGTCTGAGGATAGCAACCAGCTGATATGGTTGTTGCTGACTGAGATTGAAAAGCCTGCAAACTACAAGACTCTTTTCGGAAAGAAGGATAAGGATGAGGTAAATCTCCTGCACCGCAGTCTGTTGTACACTCCACTGATTTCCCACAGAACACCAGTGGGGAAACCAAAGTCATGGTGTACAAGTGCATTGGACATGCTCTTTTGCTGGACATGTTTGCGATGGACCCAAATGTTGTAGCTGACCATGTGAAAGGGAAGCTGGAATCGTGAGTAGTAGCCTATACAAGCCCACAACACATTGATGTCATGTTGAGCATTATACAACAACTCAAATCTATTCTTAGGCTTACAAAAACTTATCGCAAACATGCAGATCGTTTACGGAAGGCAGGAGAAGGTGTCGATGATGGAGAACAGGAGAGTCAGGAGAAGGTCTTGGATTTTTTATCCCTGGATCTGGTCCCACTGACTCTACCCCTGCGTTTGCTGTAAAACTTTGGGGTGCATTCTAGGTATCTCTTACCATTTTGATATAACATGATCTTCTGCAGAGGAAATAGAGAAAGCCTTTCCCTTCTTTCCTTGTCTCCATGCTATCTTTGCAAGCCATCCAAATGTTACTCCTATCTGTATTACAACCCCTCTTGGTCCCAATGCTCTACTGTCTGGTTGCTGCAGGCACCTCAGCCTCCTCTGTAGCATTCCTCCTCTGTAGCCTTCCTCTTGCCCACCACAGCTGTCTGCTTTGCCTTCTTCACACCCTTACATGTGGCCTTTGCTACCCACACCCACTCCTCTGCAGCTATGCACACTGCCTCTGCCTCCTCCTCAGCCTTGTGATCCTCTTCCTCCTGTCATTCCAGCTCTGGCATCCTTGCTTGGAGCTCAGCCTTTTCACAAGCTCACTTTGCACTGGGGGCTTCAACAGCAGTAATGGGGGGATGAGTTGTGGGGAGCATCATGGCAGTTGAAGGGAAAGAAGATTTTTTTCAATCATTACCTAATTTGGACCATCAACACTCACATGCCTCATGGGCTCAGCCCTAAGGGGGAAATACTGTTACATTCTGTTCCACTTACCTCAGCATCTCAGATTCAAGATCCAAATACACCTGAAAATCCCAAACTCAACAAGTTTCACTTATTTGAAATTACTCCTAGATACAGATCATAGCTTAGTTACTTACACAGCTCTTAGTAATATTTACTTCAGCATCCTCCTGGCTTCTCAAAACATCACTGATTCCCAAGTACATACTTAGTATAAAAGCTTAGTTACTTCATTTGTATTCTGCAGTTTAAATATTGAATCTCGTCAATCTCCTATTCAACCTCTGTTCCCTCTCTTCATTCAGATTCCCAAACTATTCTTGAACTACCTTGACCTCCTTGAAATTGGGACACCATAACAGGTGAAGGGCACAACTTCTTATAAGTTGAAGCCAAGTCCCTTCTGTCCCCTCATTTGGCCCTGCAGCATTCTCAAATGAGTTCCCAAAAGAGATCAGTACTTAACACTAGGTGGCAGTAGGCCATCAGGAAAATCCAAGTTTGACTTAAACATCCTTAAAGTTCCTTAAAGTCTCCTTATTATGCTTAATGACCATTAAGCAAAATAAGCATGAAATTAAGCAGAAGACCCTACTTATTTGCTGCTTATTCTCCTTATTTGTTCCTTATTTCATCCTTAAAATAATTTATTTAGGTATTTCAAGGCTGAAATAAGGAAATTAAGTAACAAATAAGGAGATTATTTAGGCAGCATATAAGTAGGGTCTTCTGCTTAATTTCATGCTTATTTTGCTTAATGGTCAATAATAGTGCTTGAAAGTCCAGTCTGGTCCCAGTTTTTTGCCTCAATGGGCTGGAACTGGAACCAAACCGGTTATTTTATTTCCAACTTTTGTTAGAACTGTGACTGGAACTGGGTCAAACTGGTCCAGTACAGTTTCAAGTGGTTCTGGGACTGGTTACAACCAGTCCCAGACTGAACTTTGGTCCTGACCCAGTGAGAACTGCTCAGGACCAACTACTCACAATTACATTGTAATACAAAAATAATATAGCACTAATAATATACAAATGAACAAAGAAAAAAGAAAAAGAAAACAAATCCACCTTGCAAGCAGTCACTCATGAGGCTGGATGTGCATGCCAGGGAAGGTTTGTTAGTACAAACAAAAGATAACAGCCCCCTCCATCTCACACTTTGAGCAAGGGAGGGGGCAGTTGCAGTGGGTGGCAGATGTCAGCAGCATGGCATTGTTGTTGTTATTGTTGTTGGCATTTGTGTTTGCATTTGCATTGGCAGTTGTGCTGTTGTTAGTGGAGTGGTGGTTGTGTTGGCATTGTCCATTTTGCATTTGCATTGTTGTTGTCATTGGCATTGGCAGTGGCATTGGCAGTGGTGCTGTAGTTGGTGGTGGAGTGGCGATGGTGCTGGTGTTCAGGTCTGATGTCTGCTGTCCCCAACTTTGGCACAGCCCATTGTTGTTGGGGTTGGTTATCTTCATTGTTGCACATTGTCTCTATACACAAAATCCACCCCACAAGCATTGGCTCATGAGGCTGGACATAGGTGCCAAGCAATGTGTCATTGTCCTGCAGTGTCCTGGTCTCACTATCCACCCCATGAGAAGAGAGGCCCACAGTGGTGGATGGCAGAACAGCCATAATGTCATTATAGTAGATATAGAATCTAAAAATCAAAAGAATAGGTTAGTTATAGAAAACAAGAAAGAAAGTTAAAGAGAACTTGCCTGGGGCCCAAACAAATTGTTTGGGCCCCATGTTGTGTGTGACATGGCACTTTTGCAGCCACATGGTCATGGATGTGGGAGGTGTCAATGAGGTTGTGGTGTGGTTGATCAATGTGACAAACATTGATCAATAATCACCACAATAGTAAACATGTAAATGAAACCATGTGAGGTAAACAAACAGGTGCAAATGGTCAGTGCTCACCTTTGGCTATTTAAACGGCTCACATCTGTCAAGTTAGGCTTTACCCCCTTGTAGTGTAGTAATATATTTGTTTAACATCTATAAATAGGACTGTAGGTTTGGTTTGAGACTGGTTGTTACCAGTGATAATACTCGACCAGGAAACCCAAACAAAACACCTAAAAAGAGCTTTGTATGGTATAACCCAGGTTAGAGGAAGGTAGCGAGGTGGTACTGAATGTTGAGACCTAGGTCAAGGTTGGGGGGGGGTTGATAGTGAGGGATATCAAGGAATATCAAAGAGAGTTCAAGGAAATATTGAGGGTTCAATGAAATATTGAGATCATGATAAAATATCAAGGACGCAATAAGAGTTCAGTCAATCAGAGTACAAGGAATGAGTAATACGAGAAGAGAGTCAATGGGGATGTAATGAGTGAGGTAAAAGTGAGGTGGATACAATAATATTGAGGTAGCAACGAGGGTTGGGAGGCTCAATATAGAGGTGTGATGATTTATCAAGGAAGATTGCAATGATTTCACAAAACTTCAAACTAAGATGGAATACTTGGACTCAAGTGTATGATCACTTGAATCAGACTACTGGGATGATAATGCAAATGATGTTCTTCTTGAAAAAGTACCTAATACAATGTTTATATGACATATGAACGATAGCACTAAAAAGGAAATTGAACATGAGGCCTACATGAGGCAGTATGAGAATGGTAATATGGGGCTAATTAGGATGGGTAGATGATGAAATGATGTGAACATGAGACAATTGAAAGGGTATCATGCAGTACATACATGTGTTCCCTTTGAGGAGTTCAAAATACTTCAAAAATCATCTCATGTCCTTCAAAACGTGATCCTGTCTATTTTTCTTCATGTGATAAGCTTGTCATATGATGTCACAAGGTGTGTGGGTGTGGTACAAATGTCCAATAATAATGAATATGGCTGCCAAAGTGTGCGAAGTACACTTGAAGTTTGATCAAACTTGTTTGAAGATGTTTGTAGGGCTTGTAAGTTGATCAAAAAGTGTATCTGGACTTGTTGAACATATTGCAAAGTTGTTCGAAGAAGCTCAATGAAGATCAAGCTCAATCGAAGAGCTCAAGAATTATTGTGGGCTTGATATCGTTGTTCACAGTCAATCAAATGTTTGTAATGTGATTTATACTTATCAAATGAGGTTTGGAGGGTTGTATGAGGTATGGGAAAGTCCTGCTAGTGCTTGAAGTTAGAATGAAGATGTTCGAGGGGCTCAATATTGTGTGATATTGCTTGAAAATGCAATCGAAACAGTTTGAGGTCAATCAAGGTCAATTGGACTACTGTACAGACTTGTTATCCACAATGCAAAAAGTACTGGTGTATGTCATGAGTACTACCTGCAATGTGGACGTATCACTGGTCTTGAATGGTTTTGCTGTTTACCCTGCCTTGAGTGAGCTGTAGACTGAACTGGTGCCACAACCAGTAGGACCGAGACTGCAGGTCCAGTTCTATCAGTTCTGGTTCAGTTCAGTCTCAGTCTTTTTTTGGTCTGAGTGACCAGACCTTCAAGCACTAGTCAATAAGCATGATAAGGAGACTTTAAGGAATTAACGAGGTTTAAGTGGAAGGATGCTGAGTTTGGCAGCCTATGCTTGACTTAGGTTTGCTAAAAGACAGGATCACATATCTTCATTGCATGGAAGTAGAAACAAAGGTTACTACAAATAAAAGGACAAGAAATTAATATACCTTCATTGCATGGAAGTAGGAATGAAGGTTAAGGAATAAAAAATAAGTGATATATATGAAAGAAAAAGATGGACCATGTAAATAAAAGGCCACATTGGGTGTAGTCACATAATAGAAAGGCACTGCATCAGCAGTATAATGTCAGCATTGGTAAATGTAGGTAGAAAGGCAATAATGTAAAGGTTGAAGTTGCCAGTGCATATATGGCTGGCATGTTGCTACTGTTATTGCCAGTGGCTGTGCTGGCAATTGGGCAGTGATGTTGGAATGAGTAGATGTCACCAGCAGTGGCTGTGTTGGTGATGGGGAGAATGAGTGGATGTTGATGTCTGCATAGTATTGTATATGTCATTGTTGGGATGTCTACCACCATGTATTGTTGGTGCAATTACTGGTGGCTGTGTCAGCAGTTGTACAGTGCTGGGGGTATGTGAGGATATCACTGGCGACAGCTGTGCCAGTGCTGGGGGATATTGTGAGGTGGATGTTGGCCATAATGCATTGTAATGCAGATGTTTGTATGTCTGATGTTGGTGAGTTGTAGGTGGCAGTGTAATCACTGGTGGCTGTGCCGGCAGCAAGGGTGGTTGTGTCTGGTGATGTGTGTGGCTGTGTTGGCACTGGGGGAGTGTGCTGGTGGTGTAGGTGAGTGAACTTGTGCATAATGTCACAAGTCTGTGGGGCCAGACTTACATTAAGTCAAACTTGGATTTTCCTGATGTAATATGCAAGTGCACCACATCACACTCAAGGCTTGAAGTTGATCAGCAGTGGGTGGCTTGAGAGGTGTCTGGATAAGTAGTTTGTTCAGTAGTTTAATTTGGTGTACTTTACACTGCTGGCACTTGTGGCCAAGGTCATGTGAAGCCTTGAAGGCCCATTTCTGGTAGTGGATTAAATTGGCCTTCAAGGGTTTTGAGGTTCTTTTTGTCTCTGCCAAAATCACAAACAGGCATCATATCAGGGGTGGGATCAGATGCCTAGAACCTTATTTTTTGCACTCTAGAACATGGTTAGTGGTTTGCATGGTAGAAAACTTGTATTTGGCTAGATACCCAACATATGCATTTACAGCACAAGCCTCAAACAGAGCAGGCAAAGCAGAGGTGCAGCTAAGTAGAGACAGTGGACAAAGAAGATGGCTTCCACCTGCTGCCCTTGATCTGCTCTGGCCCCTCATCATCAGCCATCCCCCCTGCTCACCCTTCCATCTGGCCATGCTTGTATTGCCCCTCATTGTCTGTGTCTGCTGTCCACCTCCTCCCAGCCTTGCCTCCTTCTGCTGGGCTGCACTTGATCCATTGCTCCCCTTCAGCCTGCTCACCTCTCCACCTACATAGCTGCAGATGGTTCAGGGACTTAGGCTGTGTTGAACGAGGGATCTGATGGTGCATTTGGGCCATCCACATCAGCAGAAATGATCAGTTGAATAGAGTGTAATCAATGATTTGGCTGAGCCTGCATATACAGTGTGGAACAGCCCAACCATGTCCCTGTCACCTTACAACTAGTACCCAGTCAACATGTGAATATGCCTGTATATGCATGTATACCAGTGATAGGTCCACCTCACAATTACAACCTGGAAGATCATCAGATGCTTTTCACATTACAGGTTTGCACAGCAAGTACAAATTACATCAAACATCATCAAACCCCAAAAAATATCTTTGAACTTATTTTGATGCATTTTGAACAACTTCAAACATGGTTGATCAACTTTGAACAGTACCATAACACCTTCAAACATTGCACTACCCCCTCCCAAGCCCATTTGACTCACCTCAACCATCATTGCACATCATTGAACTGGTTCCAACACATTTTGAGGCATTTTGAGTGATCTCAAACAAGTTCAAACAACTTTGACACTCTTTGCAAGATGAACTTCCTCAAACTTTTTGAACTTCATTGAGCTGACTTTGAACCACTTCAAGCACCCCCAGCCACCATACTCCTTATCATTGGACACCTGCACCATACTTCTGTACCTCTTGACATCTCATGACTGGCTTATTGGATGCATGATGAGAACAAAAATCACATTTAGGATACCACGAGGTGCTTATTTGACATGGACTTGATCTTTAACAATAAAACAGGTGTTTTTCCATATGATACATTTTCGGTTATCTCTGTTTTTTCATCATTTATCATTTACTTGGCAACTTTAGACCCATTTGTTCACTTATAACTTGCCTCATGTAGGCCTCATGCTCCATTTCCTTTTTAGTCCTATGTTTTCAAAACCTATATAATTTTGTATTACCTACCTTTTCCAACAAGAAACCATTTGGCTTACTTCTCTATCATCTGATTTAAAAGTTCTCACTCTTGAGTCCAAGTCTCTCATCTTATCTCAATGCTTTGTGAAATCATCACAAACTTCTTCAAAAATTGTTGTATTTGCATCTTGATCTTATTGAACTTCATCCAGTCATTGTTACTCTCATATTAGTACCTAGCCCACCCCTATCCTCATTGTTTCACATCCTCTCCTATGTATCCAACCCATTCCTCATCCTTTCAAACTTTATTGAAATCTCAAACTTTTCTCGAACTTCAATTGAACATTCTTGAAATCCCTCACTCTTAGTTTGTATAACCTTGGTTTGCCTTGGTGAAGTTTAGGACCACCTTGCTACCATCCTCTAACCTGTGTTATACCATATGGAGCCTTTTGTAGGGTTTTGTGTAGTGCTTCAAGGTCCAGTCATGAGAACTGGAAAAAGACTGAGATTGAACCAAACTGCAACCAATAGAACTGGACCTTCAGTCCCAGTCCTACCAGTCATAGCATCAGTTTGGTTCTTGGTTTGCTGATCTACCAAGGATGGCAGAACCATTGAAAACTGATTTGAACCAGTCCCAGACTGAACTGATGAGTGTATAAAGTAAATAAATTTATTATACATTCATATAAATTTAATACTATTTAATTATTTGTAGTAATAAAAAAAGCAGAAAAGTTGGGGAAAACCCAAGCAAAAAGATTGAATTGTGAGCTGCTTATATAGTGCAAGGTGAGCATGGACCATTTGCATCTGTTTGCCCACCTCACACAGGTTTTGTTTAATCCATTTACATGTTTACATGTGTTGTAGTTGTTGATCAACAACCATCAACTGCCACCACCACCACCATCAACCACTACCCATCATGATGCTGCTGCCCATGGGGGCCAAATGACAACTGAATTGTTGTTTGGCCCCAAAGTAAGTTATCATTTATGTCTTCTTGTTTCTAAATTACTAACTAACAAACTTTTTCATTCAGTTTTAATCTTGATAACGAGACCACCATGATGATGACAACACACAGCACTGCACAATGCAGCTCCTGCCCCCATGCCCATGAGCCACTGCTCGTGGAGTGGATCAGGAATGTTACTTTGCAACACCAATGACAATGCCAGGTATGTGCCACATCACTAATGACACCCAGCAATTCAGTGCCCACATCCAGCCTCACAAGCAACTGCTTGTGGGGTGGATTGCAAATGCCAGCCACAAATGCTCCTGGGACAATGAACAGGGGATGATGGACGATGAACAATGGTGGCACCACCGGCAGGGAAAGGACAGGACAGGAAGTGGGGGATGATAACAACTGAACAACACTGGGTACATGCCATGTCACTGCAGTGCTGCCATGTCACTAACAACCCCACCACCTTGAGAAACAGGTAATGACAACATGTCCCCACATCACACTGATGACCCAGCACCTACATCCTGCCTCATGAGCCACTGCTTGTGGGGTGGATTGTGGGCACTAGCTGCCAACAACAATGAACATGACATGACCACCACCAACAGGCAGGGACAATGCGTAATGGGTGGGGACAACTAACAATGGGCAGGGGCATCCAGGGGGGATTACCAACAATGGGCTGGGCAACAGGTAAGGGAACTGAGGACAACACTGATGGACAAGCCCCATGAGCATGGCTAATTGGGTAGCTTTTCATATTTTATTCTTTGATATGTATTTTAGTTACAAAAAATAGTCAGTATGTAGCTGGTAGGACCAGTCAAAACCAGTTGACAACTGCAGATGGACTGCTCTGGACCAGTTTGGAGCAGTCCAGTCTGCGGTGTGCTAGAATTTTCAATACTATAGCCCTGGTTCAGTCCTGGTTCGAGCCCAGAATGGCAGAAAACTGGGACCAGACTGGACTTTCAAGCACTAGTTTTGTGTGGGTTTCCTGGTTGAGTATTATCACCAGTGAGTGTACATGCATATATGGGTGTATACACATGTATACCAGTGTACATGTGTATCCAAGCAAAACAGGCACATTGACTATTTCCAAAGAAGGCTGAAAATAGGACAACAATAGCTGGGGAGTGAATTATGGGAGATGTCTGGGGACCAGCCCATGTAGAATCAATTGGCAACTGCTGATGATGCAAGCAATATGTCATGACACTATTTTTATGAACCAAGGATCACTGGATCAGGCACAATCTCAGATCACCTCAATATGATTGAGAAGAAGTACATGCAACTACCAAAATATTTATGGTTCAATGGGAAGGAACTAGTAAATGAGGAGTTGAAGAAATGGGCAGCAGAGAAAGAAATCATTGTTGAGGCTACTGCACCATACTCACCATCACAGAACAGAGTTGCTGAGAGATTTAATTGGACACTTCTTGAATTGGCCTGTACAATGCTCTCTGAGAAGAATTTACCCATATTCCTTTGGGACAAGGCAGTGGCACATGCAGCATACCTACATAATCAGGCACCAACACAAGCACTTGATGGAATGACACCATTTGAAGCCAGGACAGGGGAGAAGCCAAGTGTAGGACACCTCCACAAATTCAGATGTGACATTTGGGTTCTTGATGAATCTAAAAGTAGATCAAAGTTATCACCAAGATTGAACAAGATGAAATTCACTGGATTTATGAATGGATTGAAATCAATTCACTATTATGATGCAGCCAAATGATTGATCAAAGTATCAAGGAACTTTGCATTCAATGAAAATGATGACTTAAATTGCTGACACAACTCCCAACACCGAAATCCCATCATTACCACCTGTGAACACAGCCACTACACCTGCCATGAGACCAGTACAAGAGGGAAGAAAGGATCTTGACTATAGGAAAGTCAATAACCCCTGTGCACAGTCATCCTGATGTACCATGTCACAAGCTGAACCCACTATGACAAGAGAATCTGCTCACCTCACATCACAAACACTTCTTGAAACCTTATCCAAGCATGATCTGAATAACCCAGAATGGCTCCCACATACTGTTGAAGAAGCTTTGGAGAGTTGTGAGACGAACAAATGGAGAAAGGCCATTGATGACAACCTGGAACAACTGCAGGAGAAGGGTACTTAGTGATTAGAGGAGCTCCCAGAAGGAAGGGAAGCAGTGGGATGTAAATGGGTATTTTTGAGGAAGAAAGATGAGGATGGAAATATTGAGGCTTACAAGGCATGACTTGTTGCACAAGGTTTCTTGCAGAAGCCTAGAACCGATTACTTGGACATGGGAACATTTGCACCTGTGATGTGTTTTGAAACTTTGCAGACCATGTTAGCACTTGCAGCAATTAATGCTGGGACATGTGACAGATGGATGTAAAGGGCATGTACCTGAATGGTTGGCTAAAAGAAGAAATTTACATGAAGCAGCCAGCAAGTATGTTACACTCCCCCACCTATTCCAGTCAGATTCTGGTTTGTCCAGCCAGAATTACTGGAATCTGTGGAATCCAGCAGAATTTTTTTGCTTATACTGTCCCTTTATGGAGGCATTCCAGCAGGACTAATTTCTCAAATTTATACCCGGAATCCCACCGGACAAACAATCACCCACATTAACCAGAATCAACCATAACAATCAGACTAACCAGACAGCATGTGGTTTACCAAATAAAAGTCTTGCTTACAACATGATTTGAACACAGGCCCCTGGGTACATCATTTCCACACAACACAGCACACTTAACCACTGAGCCACCAAGCCATTCCTGCCTCTGGTACATTTGATACTTTTATTACCCAACCAATGTGCATGGTAACCAAACATAACACATCAACCCAATGACAGCTGACAAAGTGCAAGTCTGCCCCAACACAGACTCACAACATCTACCAACACTGAGACTTGCATACACTCACTGACACTCACCTGTGGTCACCCACCATCAAAATGCTGACATAATACATCACTGGTGCCCTCACCTGCAGTCACCTGCACTTGCCCATATCTATACAACAACAACAACACTCACCCATTTCTCAACAACAACACATGAAAGATAGGTGCCATGAACATTTTTGATACTTACCTGTGCTTGCCTGTGGTCACCTGCACTCACCTGCAGTCGCCTGAGGTCACACAGTCATGTGACCTCCCTCGACACTTACCACACACACCACCAAAACAACCACTGATGATGATGATGACTCCACACCTTTGCATGGATGCACATCAGTTCCGATATTGCACCACTGATGTTGTGCCTACTTATTCAGTAACTATGCTTGATGTGGCCTCTTGCTGACAGGTGTTGGGAAACATGTACAGTTACCTACTATAATCTTTCTTATTTTTTCACAGTAGTATTACACCATAAAACATTAAAATTATCAATGAATGCAACTGGAAATGGATAATTCTCATGTGCCCTATATTTAGAATATGTATGCAACTGTACGTTTGCATCATAGACAGTATTCAAATATTGTACAACAATTGTAACTTAGTATAAAAACCAATAAATACTAAGAGACACATCAGTTGTGTTCTCTTAGGATTCCCACCATCATATTGCCTTCGTCAACCAACCATTCTATTATTATCACATCACATCAAACTTTGATCCCCCTTTCTATATTTGTTGCATCTTCTTGTAGAGCCCACATGAAGATCCTAGTGAGGATTTGGTGTTGCCCTGACAGAAGAACACAACTCTTATTCTGTGCACCCTCACTTTTGTTTCACCCTGCCACACCTGATTACCAATCCCCAATCCTCTTGTCATGAGATGAGAGTAACTTGTGTTTACATAATCTACCTTTGCTTCATAATCCATGCATCAGCACTGCCTTACATTGTGGTCATCAGTGCTCAAAAGGCAGTACTCATCTGTAGGACAGCTGCAACCAGACAACTGTTTGGCTCTGGTTTAGTGTACTATTTTTAGTGCTAGTTATGGCCTTTTACATTAGTGTAGTAATTGCCGAATTGGATTGTCCTGCGTCAGCCGAAGAACCTTGTTAGGTTTTATTTTTAGCAACAATGTCATAACTGACAACATAATTTCTGATTCCGCTAATCATGATCTTACACTGGAAGAGAAAGTTGACGGACTCACTATGCAACTTACTCAACTAGTAAATTACATCATGCTCCAAAACCCTATTCAGCCAGCACCTACTGTGGAGGAAGAGGTGGATGAATTTTTATCTCATCATGAGAAAGAGTTGTCGAAGAATAATAGAGATGGCAAAATTCGCTTACCTAAATTTGCACTGCCACAATTATTTGATGGAACAATGAAGGATACTAAATCCTTTATTAGTTCTATTATATTGTATATTAAAGGTCACAAACCTGAATTCCATACAACTGAATCCAAAATAATGTTTGCACTGTCCTATATGCAAGGGGGCAAGGCACACTTTTGGAGGAATGAAGCCATCAATCAAATTGCTCAGGGCCATGAGCCGTTTAAGAGTTTCCAAAAATTTTTGGATAAAGTGGAAGCTCAATTTGGAGATCCTAATCTGAAGGCAACAGCAGTAGGAAAATTGAAGACCATGCAGCAAGGGTCTTCCTCAGCTGATGAATTCATTTTGCAATTTAAAGCCAAAGCTTTGCAAACCAATTTAGGAGACACTGCGCTAATCAAATATTTGAAGGCAGGACTTAATCTGTCCTTGTTAAAGTCTATATATTGACTACTGGTTATGCCTACAACATTGGAGCAGTGGTATAAATGGGCTTTCAAGCTTGATTGGCAATATCGCCAAGAACAAGCCAAGTTGAAGTTGCTACACCTGCATACTACACACGCAGGTTCTAAATTTGGAAAGTCATCAGGAGGAAGTTCCGAAAAAGGAAAGGCATCAATTGTACATGAGACAAAGGCACAGCCATTGGCCATGGCAGTGACACTTCCCAATCAGTTGAATATTAGTCAGCATGCATTAGATGCTATGGATGTAGATTGTGCAGGGAGATGTCCCCTGATCAAATGTTTCAATTGTGGAAAATTGGGTCATACAGCTAGGTTTTGCAGAGAGAAGAGGCAGATTCAAGAGGCAACAACAGAAGAGCAGAATTTTCCTGAGCAGTCCCAGTGAAGGTTTTCCCATTGGAGACTCATAATCAATATGATGTATTAACAGTGGAGGAAACCAATGATTCACATCCCCACTCAACTGATCCTATGCTAGTAACCTATTATGCCCTCAATTTCATTTCAAAACTACATAACCGAACCAGGAGTAAAGGCGAAGCACATCATCAATCCAAAAATATCCACTTTTGGAAAACTCCGAAAACCTTTATTTGCTCAGCACACATTGAACACAAAGTAATGTTGACAGTAGGGTTGAAGACAGTTGATACACACAATGGTAGATGTTGAGGCACTATTAGACAGTGGTGCTACTGGTTTATAAATCATGCATTGGTTCAGAACAATGGAATTTGCATGTGTAAACTTGAGCATCCTGTAATTGTGTATAACATTGATGGAACAGTGAACAAGGGAGGAAGTATTGATGAAGAGGTGTCATTGATTATGTCCTATCAGGGTCACAAGGAGAGAGCCATATTTGAGGTGTGTGACCTTGGAAAGACTAATCTAATAATAGGGTACAATTGGTTACATAAACATCACCCTAGTGTTGATTGGAAAACTGGGGAAGTAAAAATGAACTGTTGCCCTAGGGAGTGTAATGTATTTGGTAGGAAGTTGAAAAAGGAAAAGAAGGTGAAAAGAGAGGAGAGTAGCACAGGGAAGTATTCAGTCATGGTAGAAGAGGTTTCTGATGAAGACATGCCTAATGGGGAGAAACCGATCATGATTGATAAAAATGATCCCAATGATCTATTTCAGTTTATTCATGGAGGGCAATTGTGGAATCCAAATCCCCCGAAGATTGATAAAACCATGGAAGAGTTGGTACCTGAGAAGTATCATAATTACTTATCAGTGTTCCAAAAGAAAGAATCAGAAAGAATGCCAAGGAGGAAACCATGGGATCATGGAATTGAGATGAAGCCTGGATTTGTGCTGAAGAAATCAAAAGTCTATCCCTTATCTCAACAGGAGCAAAAAGAGGTTGATGATATATTAACAAGCAGTTGAGGAAAGGCTATATACATCCATCAAAATCCCTGCAAACTTCACCCATATTCTTTATTCCAAAAAAGATTTGAAGAAGTGCATGTGTACTGACTATCGCTATCTAAATGAGTGGACAGTAAAAAATTCATATCCCTCACCATTAATCTCAGAGATCATTGACAAGGTTGGAAAAGCGAAGAGATTTACGAAATTGGATTTACGATGGGGTTACAATAATGTGCACATCAAGGAAGGAGACAAGTGAAAAGCTGCTTTTGCTACATGTCAAGGATCATTCAAGCCATTAGTCATGTTTTTCGGAATGACTAATAGTCCACCCACTTTTCAGAATATGATGAATGATATTCTAAAAGAGGAAATTGATCAATGTGTTGTCATTGTATTTATTGACGACATTTTAATATTTACAGAAAGTGAGGAAGGGCACGAAGAAATTGTAAAAGAAGTGTTGAGGAAGCTGTGGGAGAGCGATCTATTTTTGAAAGCTGAGAAGTGTATTTTTGATGTGGCAGAGATCGAGTTCCTCAGATTGATCATTGGTCCCAATGGAATAAAAATGGATCCGATCAAGGTAGAAGCCATTATGTCATGGCCTGTTCCTGAACAGGTCAAAGATATACAAGTGTTCTTAGGTCTCGCAAACTTCTATCAACACTTTGTACATAATCTTTCCAAAGTTGCTGTGCCATTACACAATCTTACCAGAAAAGGAGTAGTCTGGAAATCAGCAGTGAACATTTGAGGAATTGAAGAGGAAATTTGTGGAAGGTCCCATATTAGTACCAGTAGATTTTACCCAACTGCTGAGGGTAGAATCTGATGTGTCCGATTATGCTACTGGCATGGTATTATCTATGCTATGCGAAGATGAGAAATGGCATCTGTGTGCATTTCTATGTAAGGGGTTGAATGATGTAGAAAGAAATTATGATGTCCATGATAAAGAGATGTTGAAAATAATCCAAGTGTTGGACGCATGGAGACATTATTTGGAAGGGGCAAAACATGAATTGGAAATTTGGATGGATCACTCAAATCTCCAATACTTTATGTCCACCAAAAAATTAAATCGCCAACAAGCACATTGGGCATTATTTTTATCACACTTCAATTTCCACTTAATTCACAAACCAGGAAGCTTGATGAAAAAAGCTGACACATTATCACAGAGACCCAATCATAAAAAGGGGGTGGAGAATGATAACAAGGATATTACCTTGTCGAAGCCTGAATATCTCCATATGTATATGCGCAATGTGTCAAGGTCATTTATTAATAGATGGTTCCAAAAAAGAAATGCTATCTAAAATTTGGAACTGTACTGATATGGATGAGGAAGTAATAAAGGCTGTAAAAGAGATGAAAGGAGAGAAGAAAAAGACTATTAAAGGAGAAGAGTGGTGTGAAGAACAAGGGTTAATATTGCTCAGAGGAAAGGTGTATGTGCTGAAGGACATTGAGTTGTGAAAGGAAATTGTCCAATTACATCATAATACTTCCATATCTGGACACCCAGGCAGATGGAAAACCCTGGAGTTAGTGATGAGGAATTATTGGTGGCCAGGAATTTCTAAATTTGTACAGAGTTATGTGGAGGGTTGTGATACTTGTCAATGTGGCAAATCATATCCAGAAATGCTAGCTGGGAAATTAATGCCAAATCTGATCCCAACAGGACCCTGGATCAATATCTCAGTAGATTTCATTACTGGACTTCCTGAGGCACAAGGCTATGATTCTATTTTAGTTGTATGTGATTGCTTCACCAAACAAGTCCATATTATTCCTACAACCCAGGAAATGAGTTCTTTAGGCTTGGCGTGCCTATATTGTGATCATGT
>QLOK01006377.1:0-18409 GCA_003313805.1 Tricholoma flavovirens
AGTTTATGCATGCAAATTCCATTGTTCTGAATCAATGCACGGTTTATAAATAAACCTGTAGCACCACTGTCTAACAATGCCTCAACATCTACCATTGCGTGTGTGTCAACTGTCTTCAATCCTACGGTCAACATTACTTCACATTCAATGCATGCTGAGCAGATAAGGGTTTTCGGAGTTTTCGGAAAGTGGCTATTTTTGGATTGATGATGCGCGTTGCCTTTACTCTTGGTTTGGTTACATAGTTTAGAAATGAAATTGAGGGCATAATAGGTTACTGGCATAGAATCGGTTGGGTAGGGATGTGATTCATTGGTTTCCTCCACTGTTAATACATCATATTGATTATGAGTCTCCAATGGGGAAACCTTCACTGGGACTGCTCGGGAAAATTCTGCTCTTCTGTTGTCACCTCTAGAATCTGCCTCTTCTCTCTGCAAAACCTAGCTGTATGCCCCAATTTTCCACAATTGAGACATTTGATCAGGGGATGTCTCCCTGCACGATCTACATCCATAGCATCTGATATGTGCTGACTAATATTTGACTGATTAGGAAGTGTCACTGCCATGGCCAATGGCTGTACCTTCATCTCAGGTACGATTGACGCCTTTCCTTTTTCAGAACTTCCTCCTGATGACTTTCCAAATTTAGAACCTGCGTGCATAGTATGCAGGTGTAGCAACTTCGACTCAGCTTGCTCTTGGTGATATTGCCAATCAAGTTTGAAAGCCCATTCGTACCACTCCTCCAAGGTTGTAGGCATAACCGGTAGTCGATATATAGACTTGAACAAGGATGGATTAAGTCCTGCCTTCAAATATTCGATTAACGTGGTGTCTCCTAAATTGGTCTGTGAAGCTTCGGCTTTAAATTGCAAAATGAATTCATCTGCCGAGGAATACCCTTGCTGCATGGTCTTCAATTTTCCTACTGCTGTCGCCTTCGGATTAGGATCTCCAAATTGAGCTTCCACTTTATTCAAAAAATCTTGGAAACTCTTAAACGGCTTGTGACCCTGAGCAATTTGATTGATGGCTTCATTTCTCCAAAATTGTGCCTGGTCATGACGTAGTTGCTAAAAATAAAACCTAATAAGGTTCTTCGGCTGACTCAGGACCTGTTCTTCGGCAATCCAATTCAGCAATTACTACACTAATGCAAAAGGCCATAACTAGTACTAAAAATAGTACACTAAACCAGAGCCAAATGGTTGTCTGGTTGCAGCTGTCCTACAGACAAGTACTGCCTTTCGAGCACTGATGACCACAATATAAGGCAGTTCTGATGCGCAGATTATGAAGCAAAAGTAGATTATATAAACACAAGTTACTCTTGTCTTGTGACAAGAGGATTGGGGATTGGTAATTGGATGTGGCTGAGTGAAACAAAAGTGAGGGTGCATGGAATATGAGTTGTGTTCTTCTGTCAGGGCAACACCAAATCCACACTGGGATCTTCATGCGGGCTCTACAAGAAGAAGCGACGAGTATAGAAGGAGGGATCAAAATTTGATGTGATGCAGTATTTATAGAATGGTTGGTTGATGAAGGCTTTTCCGCACGCAAGATGATGGTGGGAATCCTAAGAGAACACAACTGATGTGTCTCTTAGTATTTATTGGTTTATATACTAAGTTACAACTGTTGTACAATATTTGAATACTGTTTTTATGATGCGAGCATACAGTTGTGTACATATTCTAAATATAGGACACATGAGAATTATCTGTCTCACAGTCACATTCATTGATAATTTTAATGTTTTTTGGTGTAATACTATTGCGGAAAAATAAGAAAAATTATGATAGGTAACTGTACATGTTTCCTAACACTCATCCACATCCACATCCTCATCCTTCTCTTCTTCCCTCAAGCTACGACCATATGCTTCTGCATCACCAACAGGTGCCATCCTTGCTGCAAATTCAAATTCTATAAGCTCATCATTCCATCGCATACCCTGTGTAAAATTCAAGAGCCTTCCTTTCCGAATTGAGTACTTCATCATCTGCAAAGACTCCATTAACTTAGGAGAGATACATCTTCTCTGAGGTGTTATTGTCTCCTTCCCAGATGAGAATACTCTCTCACATGGCACACTTGATGCTTGAATGGGAATGATATCGCAAGCCAAAATATGTATCCAAGGGTACTGATGTTCATGCTCCTAAATATATATTAGCAGTGGTAAACTAACAGATGAAAAATAGACTACCTGCCAGAAAGGCAGGATACCTGTTCCAGAATTATGATTGCTCAGGTATTGATCAACCTCAAGCTCTAATGAAAGCCTTGGCTGTGCTGACTTTTGTGCTTGGTTGAGACCAAGAATATCTGCTGCACTTGGCTGTGAGGACTTTGTTGGGGCAGGTGGTAAAGGTGGTAAAGGTGCCAAGTCATGGTCATAGGGGTGAAGCTATTTTGAGAAGATGTCATAGTCTTGTAAAGAGTAGTCATAGTGTAACTTACTGCTTCAATAAAAATACCTTTAGCTATATCATACTTCCAATGTGATTGATCACGATAGAAGCTTAGTTTGTTTGCAGGATCAATTGCTATATATAATATTAAGTTGGTAATCCAATAAAATATAGAAGTCTCACCAATAGCCACAACATATGCTGGTGTATCCACTAGGCAGGCTTGATATTCCTCTAACTTGTCCAAGCTGGGTTGGATAATATGCTCCCACTCAAAATGATCATCTCTGAGATCCTCCCACATATTAATGAATGCAGAGTAAGCTGGAATTGAGTAACACAGTGTATGTGTTGTTTCAGCACCCAAAACATCCTGGAGTGTGTGGGGGACCTAGTGGGTTTGCATTAGTATGATCAAGATTCAATTGTTAGAAGCTATATTATCACTTGAAGGATTTGTTGATAAATTGTTAGTAGATTCCAATCTTGTTCACTTAACTGGAATTTGTGTAGCTCCTTGAACTGGTTTTCATGAGTTATGTCCTCAATTGCCTGTATAATAGTTAGCATAAATAATATCAATATTATGTAAAATTTACAACCTTCAGCTTTAGAACCCTATTGATCATCAGCAGTATTGATGACCATCTTGTTAGTACATCACAAAGCAGCTGGTAGTCTTGAGTGAAATGTTCTTGAACATATTCAGAGAACCATTGTTTTTTGATATTACTTTTTCAAACCTGTAAATTGCTGTTAACAACAATGAAACATGGCTGATTAGGATCATTTACAGAATTGACAAAAGAACAGATTGTTGCAATGCAATCCTTGCTATAGTTACTTGGCTCATAATCTTCATAACCTTCAACAATGTCATCAACAAAATCAAGGTTTGTAATTGCTGCTAATGCTGCCTTGCATGCAAGGTTGACAATGTGAGGAAAACAGCTATCAAAAATGAGAAAAAATTGGATACTTCAGATAGTAATCATGCCAATACTCCTACCGAATTCTTCATTCAACCATGTCAACCTTGATCTTGCATTTACAGAGAAGTATTGTCAAGAAAGTTATCATAGTGTCATTATTTGAAGCATTATTGCAGGTAACCCATCCAATTTGATGTACAGAAAACAATGAGCAAGATGTTCACCAGTATGATGCCCAGGCAGTTTGTGAAATCCAGCAAGGTCTGATCTAAGCTGAAGCTTTTTCTGTGAGCCAGTACCTGTCTTTTCTTCAACAGATTCTATCCAGTGTGCTGTCACAGCCATGAATGATGTCTGATTTGGATCTGTCCATGTATCAGTTGTGAATGAAATTTTGCCAACTGATTTCTATATGGGTTCCAAATGAGTATTTTATACCAAATATGAAACTGTAGTTACCTCCATCTCTTCTTGAAGTTGCTTCATATGTTCTTCATATGCTTCTTCAATGTGGTTGCGCATGGTGGAGTGACTAGGAATATCTGACTCTTTCAGCTCTTCATGAAGAAGCATAAATATCTTCCTTAGTATTGGTGACTCAACAACACTGATAGCCTGGGCTAACATTAATTTTGCCAGAAATTGGAAAATATGCACATACTTGGTCATCACCAACAATAAATTCAAGTATTGCTTCCACAAATGCCTCCTTTGAATATTTCAGGTGTTCAGACTCCAAGATCAGCTGGTTCTTGGCAAAAAGTTTTAACTAATGGAATAGCTGCTTTGGCAGTGATTTCAATTTTGAGGTCATCACAGGAAGTAACCCATTGCTCCAAGTGGTCATTATACAGGTGCTTTCACAAATTTGAAGTTCCTGTTGTATGACTGATGGTGGAAATTGTATGTGTGGGTTTGGACTCATGGATATGTCTGTAGTACATAAATTGACAAATAAAGGAATCAAAAAACAAACAAAAAACAAACAAAAAAAGATTTACTGGCAAAGTACACATGAATGCTCCCCATCAACTTCGGTAAAAAATGTCCATACATCTTTAGCACCACATGGTTTTGGTGCAGCTTTCTGGGGTTTGCTATGAGGTCCTGCACATGGAGCTTGTGGACATGAATGTGAGGCAGGAATAGAGCAGGGTGCAGAACACAAGGGTGACTGAGAGTCAGAGTGAGACTGAGAGCCAGAGCTTGATTCAAAATCCAAATGGCACAACCCTTCCTGCAATTCCTCCTCCACATCACCATCTGATAAATTTTCAGGACCAAGTTGCAGAGCAGGATGAGCAGGATGAGTAGCTAATTGAGCAGCAGGTTGACGAGTAGGAGAAGACTGAGGTTCATTAATAGGGTGACCTACACCTGCACAGCATTTATGTGGAGTGAATAAAACTGCCACAGATCGCTTATTATGAGAAGCCTCAATCTGATGAGAGGCAAATGTAGACATGGTAACTGGAGTTTTGAGTTTAGACTTTGCAGGCTGTGCCTTGGGTTTAGGTGCCCTATGTTTAGATGCCTTGGGTTTAGCAGGTGTAATTGGTTCCACTGGATCAGGCTAGTATAATATTATTGATTGCATACACATACATCAAACATTTTAGCATTTACCTGCTGAGCACACTTAGTTGGTTTGCAAATACATGGTTGGGGAGCAGATGGTTCTACAAAAATTAGATGTTACATGTATATTATCCAAAATAAATCTGTGATACTACATACCTGGTATATTAGCACCCACAGATGGATTACAAGTATGTGAGGGTCGATCAGCAGTGCCTAAATTGAATGGATAATAATGGACATGTTAGAGAGGTGGAATTCATTGGAACACACCTTGGGCACTGGTGTCTGTAGATTGTGCAGGAACAGCTGGCTTATGAGTGCAGGAATGGGGAGGGGCAGGGGCAGCACCTAACAAGGGTCTAACACAGGGGATATCTGAATTACAAACACACATACCAGATGATCCAGGATTTGTTGATCCTGCAGATGGAGGCTGTGGGGCTGCCTTACATGTTGTTCAGGTGTGAATTGCACCAGGGTCTGCAATAGTGCTGAATTGTTGCCAGAATGAAGAGATATTGCATGCACTGGGGACATCTTGAGGTGTCGCTTCAGGCACTTGTTGTTCTAAAGTGGAAAATTAGATAAGCAGCCAGAATGAGACATTGCACACACATTCTGCTGTATGATGTGGTCCTCCCTGTGGTTGCACAGTAGTACTATTATCCAGATTTGTTTGCGGTTTTTTACGAGGCAGCATAGTGAGTGAGAGAATGGGGAGATGGGTGATAAGAAGAAAGCAACAGCCCCAACATTTATCTGACAACAGCATCATGGACCACAGTTCATGGAAATGTTTGACAGATCTACTAATACATCAGTGCACCTGATCATCATTATATAACACAACATGGAACTTTGAAGGTATATTTCAATGATACTACAGGATCAGTAATATGCAGGCCACTAAATAGTATCATAAATGGTATGGAACAGTAGTGTGGGAGGAACAAGTGCAGTGTCATAGATGAGAATGAAATGGGGCAGTGCAGCCTTACAGAGTTACTGTGGAATTGTGGACATGTGGTGCACAGGATTTTTGTTTGATGATACATTACAAATGGGCTATCAGTATGTAAATATGGGTGATGAGAAAGTGCACCAACATACAAGTTTGTTGTTATTTGTGACAGGTAACTGGATCCCCTGATGGAGATGAAGGATGGGGGGCCAGATGGGCCACATATCTGGATAGCACTGTGAGTTGAAGCACAAGGTGCAGTAGTGATGAAATTTGCATACCCCCATGAAGGACAAGGTGCAGCATTGATGAGCAATGGGCAAAGGACATGTTAATGGAGATCTGCATGCCACCGTAGAAATGAAGGATGAGAGCACATTGATGAAAATTTGCATGCCACTTCAGAAACGAAGGAGTGGTGAAGGGTTGACAAAGATCTGCATCCCACTGTGGAGGCAGAGGACAAGGGAGGGTGTGTTGGCAGAGGTTTGCATGCTTTGCATGCCATCATGGAAATGAACAAGAAAGGATGGGTGTGTTGATGAAGATTTGCATGCCACCACAGAAGCAAAGGACAGAGGCAGCGTTGATGCAGATCTTGGCGAAAATCTGCATGCTGCCATGGAAACAAAGAATGAGGGATGGTGCATTGGCAGAGGTTTGTATGTTTGCATGCCACCCCGGTAACAAAGGACAAGGGATGGGTGTGTTGATGAAGATTTGCATACTGCCACAGAAATGAAGGAGGAGGGCAGGGTTGACAAAGATCTGCATCCCACCATGGAGGCAGAGGATGAGGGAGGGTGTGTTGATGAAGATTTGCATGCTGCCACAGAAATGAAGGATGGAGGCAGTGTTGAGATAGATCTGCATCCCACCACGGAGACAAGGGATGAGGGAGGAGGCATGGTGTTGACAAAAGGTGGGAGGGAAATGTGGTGGAGATACGGGGCAACAGTGTCACAGTGCTATGGGTGTTGCATGTCAGTGGTATGTATGTAGTTAAGCTGGGGAATGGACTCACCAAGCCTTTGGTGTCTTTTGAGGACCAATTGAACCTCTCACACCCCTTTTGGAGGGGAGGAGAGGTTCAGCAATTCATTGCCATCATTATCAGCAAGTCTAGATAAGAGAGATCAGTAACGATGATAAATGAACCATTACATAATGCTGCAATAGACTTACTCCCCAGGACATAAAAGTGCAGCAGTGACAGGAGAATTGTTGAATAAGAAGATGAGAGGTTGTAAAAGAGCATGGATAGCAAAAAGGATGTTGGGAAAACATGGGGGAAGTGGGAAGAGATGACGGAAAAGTGTGGGTGATAAGTTGATCACCACCCATTATTTTTGACTGGCTTAGCCACTCAGAGCCACTCAGAGCTGCCCAATTTGAAAGCTGAGCCAGGGGAGCCACAAGCTGATTTAGCAGCCCAGCTTGCCCAGATGGCCCACAGCCCCAAGCTGGGCCATTGGCAACACTGGGTCACCAGGACCAGGGTCAGACAGGATGCTTGGATAAAAGAAAGGATATGTTTCAATATCAGGTGCAGAAGATGATAACAAACAGAGGTCCTCAGCTCCAAAGTCAGTGTTCTGTTAGTATAAATGATTCTTTGCATTACCCTTCTGGCACTGTGTTGTAATGTAAATATCATGCTCCACCACAATGTCAGAAAGGAAGTTACAGTGTTGTTCACATCCAGGATCTCCAATTCCACATCATTGCTATACTCGAATTCCTTCCTGACATAGGCCATTACACTGTTCCAATCACCAGGCATGTGAGACCATCCACCTTTGAATATCCATCCATGTACAACCTGTATGTGAGCTGGACATGTGTAGCATTGGCATTCAGTCATGTGCAGGCTGCCTGATGAAAGGCATCCCAACTCATTTCAGTTAGGATGCAGAACTCAAGTCTCTGTGACTCGAGGACATAGTACACAAGGACCCAGAATACTATTGTGAGTTGTCAGCCATCTTGAGATGGAGATAGACTTCAAAACAGAACTCACCTTTGTCTTTGACTTCCCCCATGGGGAGCCCATCCAAGATGCAATGTCCATATTGAACCTGGAGGCTATGCATTGGTGTGGGTCAATCTCACAAGGTAAGAAAATAGCTGCAAAGTTGGCAGTGTTAAAAGTATCTGGACCTGGCATGTATCCACTGGGCAGTCCAAGATAGCATGGCAGTAGATGAACAACAAAATCCCAGGGTAACAATGGAATTTGCCATGGTGCTGGCAGTCCATTGACAATACTTGACCAGGAAACCCACAACAAAACCCTACAAAAGGCTTCATATGGTATAACACAGGTTAGAGGAAGGTAGCAAGGTGGTACTGTACTTTGGGACCTAGGTCAAGGTTGGGGGACCCACTAGCAAGGGAATGTGAGGAATGATGAGTGGTGTTCGATGAAATATTGTGAGATTGATCAAATATCAAGTGTTTGATCAAATATTGAGCTTGATCAGGCTACAGAAATGGGATTGATGAGAGGAGAGATAATTGGAGGATGACGATGGGATCAAAAGTGAGGGGAATACAATAATATCAAGGAATAAGCGAGGGATGAGGGGCTTGATACAGAGGTTCAATAAAATATCGAGGAAGTTCACAACAATATCACAAAACTTTGAACTAGAATGAAATACTTGGACTCAAGAGTACAGCCTCTTGAATCAGACTACTGGGGTGATAACACGATGGGATTCTCATAGAAACAGTACATAATACAAAGTATATATGACATATGAAAAGTAGTCCTAAAAAGGAAAGTGTCCATGTGTTGAACATGAGGCAGGCTGTAATGATCAAAAGGGGCTAATAACTATGGGTAAATGATGAATTGATGTGAAAAGGAGGTAAACAAAGTGAAATCAAAAGGTACATACTCATGTTCCCTTTGAGGAGTTCAAGATATCTGAAAATACTTCTCATGTCCTTCAAATAGTGATCTTATCTCTTGTTCTCCATGTGATAGGCTTGTCAAATGATGTCGTGAGGTGCAGGGGTGCAGTATGAGTGTCCGATGATGAGATAATGGCCACTGAGGTGCATGAAGTATGTTCGAAGTATGTTTGAAGATTTTCAAGGTCATTTGAAGTTGTTTGAGCTCGATCAACAATGTTTGGTATGTTTGCAGATGTTCATATATTGTTTGGATAGATGCTATAGATGTGAGAAAGATATCCCAAAGGGGTTCAATGAGGTTCAAAGAAGATAGTCAAAGTTCGAGCTCATTCAAAAAAGTTTGAAAAGTTCAAGATCTTGATATGTTTGTTCAAGTTCAATCAAATGTTCAGAACATGATCAATATTTGTTGAACGATGGTTGGAGATGGTCGAATGACAAGTGTGTGCTGCTGCAAATGTTCGATGTCAAGTACAAAGACTTTGAATGGCTCGATATCACTCTATATTGCTCAAGAATGCATTTGAAGTTGATAGAACTGTTTGTAGATGTTCATATGCAGAATGTGAAAACTATAGGATGTTTTTCCAAGTACTAGATGTGAGGTGGTCATATCACCATATCGAGGTGGCCAAATTGTATGGCATTGGATAGGCATTGGGATGCCAGGACTGCAGGCTGGCTTCCAGGCTGGTCCATAAAAGTATGCTGCTACAGCAGCTATGTGTCCCTCAGGGTCATACCCAAAAGCATTGTAGTCTGCACAATTGAACTTCATGGTAGGCATACACCAAACATCCTTTTTCCATTATTTATTTATAGGTGACCTGGCTGACTTGATTTCTTAACAAATCCAGTCATATTTGGATCAAAATGTGATAGGTTGCTGACTTGAATCATGCATCAACCCTGTGCTGACTCAAGATGACTTGGTCTTCTCACTAATATCCTGACTGATTTTACTCTCAAACATCAGACACACCATGACCAGTACCACTGATCAGCTCGACTCGATAGAAGCAGGCCTCCGTGCTATGTATTCTGGCACAAAATGTAGGATTGCTGCTCTTGAACAGCAATTGGAAGACTTGTGGAATACAGGTTCCAAGCACAAATCATATGTACCATCCTCACACTCCAGTGCAAAATAGCCTTATCCATCTGTGCCAGTGATACCATGTCGAATATTACCCAAGGTTGCATCATCCCTCATCTAGTCTCAACCTTTCAAGCCATTGATGAATTAGTGGATGAGAACGATCATCGCCATGCCCTGGAAATTGATGGTGGGAGTGATTTGGCTGAGCACACTATTGAGTACATTCTCTATGGCATGTGTAATTCAAACTTAACTTGATGTCTCACCTTCCAGTGAAAACCATACTTTTCATGGACATCAACTTCTGGTGCAACACATCACACCACTTGAGGAAAAGCTTACAGTGCTTCATGTGTCTGATCTTGGGATATATATCAGAGAAGTATCTTACCTCTCTTCTCTTTGTCCATTGAAGCTCTAATGACTTATTGACATAGCTGCGAAAGGGAGCTTCAGGTGCTCATGGGGACAACACAGCTAATTTGAAACCCATGGTCATTAGTTGGCTTACAGACCTTCTGCAAAATCCTGGAGTGCCACTGAGCCCCAGCAACAAATCAGAGCATGGTTTCAAACATGATTCAACTGGGAAACTCCTCTGCCCTATGGAGTACAACTGGAATGATGAAAGGTAGCTTATTGTCACAGTACCCATCCATTCTTGATTTATTCTCCAGTGTTTGAAACTGCATCCAAGAGGGCCATCCGGATTTCATTGTAACAGCAGATTCGTGGCCGGCCTTCCTTTATCCTCATGGACTAGCTAACGAAGACCAAGTGGATGACGGCCCATTCAAGAACGACATCTTCTTCGATGCGGACGGCATCCTGGCAAGTCCAGGTCAGGCTGGCCAGGAATGCAGCAGGGTTGTCTTCGTCACGCCTGTATGTCTCCTGAAAATTTTCTTGGATAGAGTCACTGATGGCCTTAGTGATTTTTGCGCGGTGATGCTTAATGACACGAGCGTTAGCTTGTGTTGAGTTGATTTCGAAGCAGCACTCCATTTGGCAGCTGTCTTTACAAGACGGATGACTATGGTCTGCGAGTACTTGATTAAAAGTTATGTAACAGAGGTCAAGCAAGATCGTACCTTTTCACCTTCCTTTCCCTCAACCTCGGCGATCTTAATGGGCCTGACAACGACATACGGGTGACCAGCCCTGATAATATTGAAGGTATTTCGCGCGCAAGTTCCAGGATATAAGCATCGACAGCCGCGAGGACATTGTTAAGACGTTCGAACCATCGCGTCAGGGTAGATCTGGAGCTGGGCGACGCCTCCTTGGCCTGATGCATGGTGTGGCTGAAGAAAAACTTCATTTGATTGAGACGGGGGGACTCGGAGCGTGACCCAGGATATCTGCACTGTCTGTCATAATTATTTGATGCGGGTGGCCTTTTTCTCAAGTTTGGAAACCATTTCGAGAAAGTTGTTCAGTATTTATCGTGTTGATGCAAAATTCGATGTACCATAGATATCTGACCAACGTTAGATACATAGAACGATCAATCAAGAGGACCGCATACCCTGTTGATCTAGTCGAATGTCGGTACAGAGTTCTGAGGATCCATACACTGCGCGTCCATGATCCAGCCGAGGAACACAGACTGTGATATTCCCACAGTAAGGCTCCCAGCGTCGAGCTTCTGAATCATAGAACAGTCGACTCCCTGGCGTCGAGGACCGTTTCCTCTGGCTCAATTGTCCCACCTACTTCGAATCCGTGCTTATACATATAGCATTATCAGCACCCACCACCACCTGCTCAACAACAGCTCCACATCCATGCCCTCCGGACACAGATCTTGCCCCCGTGTTCTGGAATGTGTTCGATGACTGAAGGCCAAGCATTTATGTTTGGTCGCGTGAAGGAGATTTCTACCACCGGAATTTTAGTAAACCAGCGGTTGTCCATTGCTTGTTGCTCGCCAATGTCAACGAAGGCTATGAGGGCAGGGACAGATATCCAACCATACGATGATATGTATGTACTAAATATATAAATAGATAGTGGCTGTGCTGCTTTTTTTTTTGACCATTCTCATGACCGCGTCGAACCTCAAGAGAAAACGGCAGAGGGATTCCGAGTCTCGTAAAGTACGCCTACAATTTTGATACATCTCTGACCTTACCCATCGTAAAAGATACGCCAGCCCCAGGATGCAGACGATCCCAATCATCGTTATGCCGGGTCCAATGATGTTATTCACTGGCAAGACAGCGTAGACGAAACCATGAAATCTGATGACGATGGGGACTCTGCATTAGATGAAGGTGAATGGGGGGGGATTTCATCTCCAGTCGATCAGATGGACGCCGATGTACATAGTTCTGCAACCAAACCTCAGAAACCACCTACTGGGGAGGAATTACGGGTTATCAAGGATGCGACGGACCTATTCAGGTCAAGTTCCTTCAAACTCCAGGTGAGTACCAGCTGCGCTTCGTATCGTTTTCTGCCTAATATTCGGTTCCCAGATAGATGCATTGTTACCCAATGTTCGACCAAAACCTGCCAGAATAGCACCTCTTGAACACTTCTTATATACTCTACATGGTTTCCTGATGAATCTTCCACCAGTGCCTCCACAACACCCTCTGGATGGGTCACGGCGGCTACTACAAAAGAAGGTCTCAGTGCCGTATTCATTGCCGCTGCCAACGGAGGACACGAAGTGGAAAGTAGGTTTTGAAAAGCCAAGTGACATCACACTCGTCGGAAGCTGGGCCAACAAAGTCAGTGTCAAGGCGAAAGACCACATTCCATTTGGAGTGGACCTTGCTGTTGAAATGCCCAACGTAAGTTTAACAATTTCCCTGACACTTTCACGAGAACTGACGTGCTTCGGCAGACACTTTTCCAAGAGAAAGATTATCTCAATGGCCGTTTCTTCCAAAAACGAGCATACTACCTTTCGACGATAGCTGCGGCGGTCGTTTCGACAAGCCAACTTAATGTCGACGTCTCGTACGATTCCCTTTCGGATGACCCACGTCTTACGAAGCTTGTTCTTCTACCTAGAAAAGGTTTTTCCCATCCATATTGCTACTTCCTCTCCTCATAACTTTCTAGATGGTTCTCAGAACGACTTCACGCGGCTCAACGCTCGGGTGTGTATAATACCCGTTTTATCCCCTCAGTCGTCGATCACTCTCCATCGCCTTTCTCCTGCGTACTCAAATATCCATTTGACCGTGGACCAAGATTCCACAATCTCCAACCTTCCGACGCCTATCTATAACAATACTTTTAGGGTGTCTCTTACCCCCAAATCCAACCTTCTCGCCACCCACGCACTCCAGAATGAATCACCAGCATTTACAGATGCGTTAGCATTGCTTCGCGTCTGGGCAAATCAACGTGGCTATGGACAAGGCACGCGGCTGTGTGTTCACGGTTTTGAAGCAAGAGGTTTTTGGTGGGCTGCGCTCTTGGGCGTTTTGATAGTTGGGGAGGAGCGCGCTGACATTCCCTTGTCGTCGAAGAAAAAACCACTAGGCCGAGGGCTGAGTTCGTATCAGCTGTTTAGGGGTGCTATGGATTTCTTATGTGAGCTGCTAGATAGGATATCTGAAACACAGCGCTAATTTTTGTTGTAAGCGAGGCATAATTTCACGCAAGATCCCGTGTACATGAAGACTCTAGAGGAAAATCATCGCGTGAGCATTCATGTATTGTAATCTGAGCGGTGGCTGAAGCGTTTGTTTAGTTTGCAAACAAAGAATACACAGAATACCACGAGGTAGTCTTTGTTGATTCCTCTTCCACAGTCAACTTATTGGCAGGCATCCCCGTTGGTTCCCTTGCGCTAGTAAGTGTAGTTACATCACCTCAATTCTCGATCCTTATCTCGGCGAGTAGCTTCGACACGATGCACTCAAAACACTGGAAGCATTGGACCAAACATCCACATGGGGTGACCCATTTGTGGAAGTCTTTCTTCAGGACCACCGCGACCTCCCCACACGATTTGACACCGTGCTGCGGTAAGCCCATGTACCTGCATGTCGAGATCTCCCTTACTTTTTTCAGAATGGATTTCTCATCGGCGAAACCCCGCAACGAGTCCATACATTCGATAATGGACACAGGATCTCCCTCTATCACTCTGATGACTTCTTTGGATACCCTGCTTCGACAGGGTCTAGGTGACCGTACCAATGTTGTTGCCATCCTACACGCACCTTCATCCCCCCGGCCCCTTTCTCAGGCTCTTCCCTCTAATCACGACATCATCCTAATAGGTCTCATACACAATCCTCGAACCGCTTATCGCCTGGTCGACCACGGTCCTGCTGCAGACGAGGAGGACAAGACTGGCACACTTCAGTTTCGGGATATCTGGGGCGAGAAAGCGGAACTCCGGCGTTTCAAAGATGGGCGAATTCAGGAAAGCGTCGTCTGGGACGTGAAAAGCATTGATGAGCGTGCACACGTCCCCGGCATGATCGTACGGCATCTCCTTGACCGGCATTTTGGAATTACAGGCGACAAGGTTCAAACCTGGCAGTCGTCTTTTGATTCTGTGCTAAGACTTCCAGAATCTGTGTCGTCGATGTACTTGGGATCTGGAATTGTTATTGGGGTCAAAGGAGCTATGACTGCTTTTGATGACCTGATAAAGCAGATTAAGGCTCTGGATGATGATCTCCCACTTGCCCTGTCCAATGTCAGTCCCGTTTCGGAACAATTGCGATATACAAACGTGTTTGGCCCTGTGCCGCTGCCTTCGTCCTTGGCTCATTCTCTGCCACTCAATGCCCGTCATCTTGCACCCATCTGCATTATTCTGGAATTCGAGAAGTCCTCAAAGTGGCCTGATGACCTCAAAGCTATCCAAAAGATCAAGCTGGCGTTTTTCGAGCGTATTGCCGCCGCACTTATGGCTGCAGTTGGGGGACTCCGAGCACGGGTCATCACTGGGGACGGCGTTAGCACGTCAGACATCATTGACCAAGCATTTTTAGAAATCTTGACGCCCGACGGATGGGCCTTCGAAGCGCGGATATGGCATTCTCGCGAGGCTACACTCCTTGACCGTGTCATTGAACATAAGGTCAATCGACTTCCACACGTCATGACGAAAGTCCAAGACAAGAAACAAGGGAAAGAATACTGGGAAGCACTCGAAGCTAAGGAGCTATATATTCGTAGGTTTATTTATGCTCCTAGGCACCATCGCGTGATTGCTTCGTTGAATCATCAATACTCCCCCTTCGCGGGGACGGTTCGTCTCGTAAAGCGGTGGTTGGCGTCGCATTGGCTATTACATGGACATGTCAGCGAAGAAGCTGTTGAAATACTATGTGCCAGCCTCTTCATTGGACATGGACGGCATGTAGGTGCTGAAACAGATGCCAATCTTGACGAAAGAGCCAGCATCCCTGGAAGCAAAGAACGAGGGTTCGCTTCTATGATCAAGTTCTTTAAGGACTGGAAATGGGAGGAAGGACTTTCGGTCCCTCTGCACGGCAAGGATACATCTACTTTGTTGGATGGCCCCCAACCCAGGAGTTCAACCCGGGGTGTGTGGAGACTCTCGACCGAGCTAGACAAAGAAGGTTTTATCTGGACATCCCGTGGTCCAGATGTAGTGGTCGCGCGTCGGATTCAAGAACTTGCCAAGGCTACATGGGCTTGCCTCGAAGGGATGGAACGGGGTGTGCTTGAAGTCAAGGTTGAATTATATATTTTCCTGAACCCTCCCCATCATTTTGACTTAATTGTGTCACAGCAAATATTTATACACCCCACAGACGATTATGATGTCATAATTCAACTGGATCGAGCCGTACTGCCGCGATACTTTCAAAATGTGGCTGTTGATAGCAAAGCGTTGTCGAGAGGTGGCAAATTTGCAAATTTACCTCTTGAGTCTGATCCAGTTATTCGACCTGGCTTTGACCCTGCACGGCTCTTGTTCGACGACCTTCAGGTTTGATCTTTACAGTTAATTTTCTACTGTTTTAACTGTGTGCCATAGAGGATTTACGCAAATACATTCAAGATATTTTTTGATTCATTTGGAGGAGATCGGTTTGGAATCGTGTGGGACCCTAGTCTCAAACACTCAAGACCTTTCCGAGTCCTCGGAGAATTCTCGAGTATGCCCAAAAAGGTTGGTATTATTAACTTGCATATTCCTTTCGATTGATTTTTCATCATGCAGGAAAATGAAAATCCAAAAGACAAAGCCCTTGTCGTATTGAACGAAATGTCGATTTTGAGCGAGATTGAACGTCTCGGTACAGGTCTGATCCACGAGATCACGATTCAGCACTCGTAGCACAGTTACAAAACTATTATATGGTGTACCAACCGGTGTGATTTGAAGCATTGACTCTGGATACTATGTGATCAAACGGCCCGTAAGTTGTTGTGGGAGCCGTGTGGGTGCCCCGCCCTTGATCGGTTCGCGTGAGAGGAACCCTGAACTAAAATGAAACTAGTACATATATGACTATTACTTGGCAGGGTGAGCGCTACGCAGCCTAAGGCTAGCTAGGCTATTCTTGCACTGAAAGGTCGTTCGTTATGCTGGCTAGCTTGTAGTGATACGAGCTGACTTGAAATGGCAATGGTCACTAAGGGAACCGAATTTTCACAGAATGTCTCAAAGAATTATAAATACGAACAGTCCAAAAGTCTGCCACTCCATCACCTTCCTTCTCCCCTCGGGTCAACAACGTTCAGTCCTTCATTTGCTTACACTCCTTAACCACCCGCCCACAAATCTCCATAAATAATGCTCACCAAGTTCTTGACCGCCGCCCTCATCGCCTTGCCTTTCTTCGGGCAATGTTCGCTTTCACGTCCACCTTAAATTTCAAAAGCTAATGTGGACCAACAGCTACGCTCGCTGCTACTGATTGTACAAGGTCATATGTCGTGAACGATGGTGATATTTGTGACAGCATTTCCGCTGCTCATAACGTCTCGACGTAAGTTTCTATTCTTACTTCCCGCTGACGCAACGTTAAACCCGCACATTAGCTATCAGCTTGCCGTTAACAATCCCACCGTCAACTCATCCTGTGGAAACCTCGCGCCAGGATCCACCCTCTGCCTCGGCCACCCTGGCCAGGACTGCACGACAACCTATGTCGTTTCTGCTGGCAACACCTGCGAACAAATTGTGTCAAACTTCAATATCAACTCCACTATCCTTTACTTGAACAACCCTCAAATCAACGCAGACTGTACCAACATCTACGTCGGCGAGGTTTGTATACTATGCCTTATCATTGTGAAAGAAATCGGTGCTAACCGGGATCATCTGCAGGTTTTGTGTACCGCTGGCCAGGTTCAAGTCCCACCTGCACCTGCCGGTTCCCCTCCTGCGGCTACCATCCCTACTACCGCTAAACCTGCCAACCCCGTTGCTACGCCAGGCAATAATGATGAGAACCTTCCATTCTGTGACGAGCTTTAACATCTTCCGCGTTCTGTCCCAATCATCATGTTCTCCGTACGACGTATATGATGCTCTAGTCGATTTCGCCCCCCATGACCCTCTACTTATTGTGATTTATCATTTGTATTGTGATCTCGTTCTCTTTCGCAGCTTGATCCTGCCAGTGGGATCAATCAGCCTCGTTGGTCCTGGGATCAACGGCCTCGCCTTAACACTACTCTTCTTTTTTGTTACATCGTTCAGCATTGTTGACCATGGCTACTGGACGGATACCCGCATATCTTGGTACAATTAGGACTTAGATTCTTTTGAATAGAAGCCTGTTATTCATATATGTAATACTGTTGAGTGTTTCGACAATCTCGATGAGTAACATCTACGTCCTTTATAAAGTACTCGACTTGGACTAAAAAATTACAAGACGTAGATCCGTTATGCAGGCGGCCCTCAATTTGCACGATATCCACAGTCAATTGAAGGTGACTGAATAGCCTGAGCTTCATGCTAAGTACTGATGTCCAACTTTTCTGTCACGATGGCACTGTGACACGTGACATTTTTGTCACAAAGTGTGACAAATCTTGAAACAGCTACTGTAAACCCAGGCTCCTAAAACCAGCACTCTCGTATCGCTCGTAGGGGCCATTACTACATTTCTCTGTACATTCGTCACCCTCGGTCATTCGTCAGGTACTTGTCAGGTCACATCAGTCACAGTTCTTCCCAAGCCATTTTCAAAGTCCGATTCGTCAGTTAGTCTGACGTGACTGACATCACTGACAACTGATGTAGTCTCTATCAACTTAAGAGTGGCGTAGTGAAGGGGTCAGTTCCGTAGTTATCGGACACCAAGCTGTACCAAACATAGCCTAAAGAGGATGCTTTGTCATTCATTTACGTCCGAAAGTCTGCCGAAAGAAAAAAGTTTCATCACATGAGGCATGCACCCCAGTCAACAATCCGGTATTTGGGAGAAATTATCTGAAATTTTATCTATTGTTTACCATTGCTATCCTTTGTAAAATTGCTCTCAACAAGTTAATTGCTAAATTTTAATAGCTAGTATGATAGATGT
>QLOK01006384.1:4180-14424 GCA_003313805.1 Tricholoma flavovirens
GGTCAGCATCCATCCTTCCTTCAATCCTGGTAGCATATCCAATACCATCCCATCCCATGCACCCCCACATCATCAAATTTCCACCTCCAAACTTGACTGTTCCCTCAACCAATCTATCACTCAGACCTTAATCACTATCTTTCCACACATATTTCCTTCCATCTGACCCCAACCGGTTAATTTTAGTTTCATCTGACCATATTATCCTTTTCCAATCCTCCAGTGTCCACTCAGCATGCCTCTCAGCAAACTCCAGTCATGCACAGCAGTGGTGAGGCTTGAGTAGGGGGTGTTTTCGCTAGACTACAGGTTTCATGCCTCATTTCTTGAGGTGGCGATGAAGTGTTTGGGAAGAGAAGGGGGTATTGGTGATATCCTGGAGTGTATGTGCTGCTTCAGTGGCATTCTCCACCTTTCCCATATGAATAATCCGCCTGGCATAGTCAACATCGGCAGTAGTAAGCTTAGTAGGTCGACCACCAGATGACTTTGGTTGGTCAGAACAGTGCTCAGAGCGAATGCGACTAATAGTAGCAGTGATGAGACCAGTTTGATGAGCAATTGGGCATACTGAAAGGCCAGCATCAAGAAGTTCAAGAACATGAAGTGTTTGAGCAGAAGAGAGCTTGCACATGATTGGTGGGGGGTTGGAATGAGATGCCAACTGGTGGAGAGCTCTTATATATACCTAGTCACATGATATTGTTTGTAACTGTTTATAATAATCAACAAAATCATGTGATTTGCCCATATTTCTGACTAAGAAATTAGTGCAACAAAACTGTTACAATGAGTGACTGAATTAAATGGTTTATTTAACTTATGAAATGATGTCACATGACCCTGAGACCTTTCAGGCAACCTATTGTGATATTGAGGTATGCTCCATAATATTTTTAAGAATTCTGAAATTTTATTTCCTATTTTACAGACTGATCTATACAAATATGCAAAACATTGTAACAGTTTTGTAAGCTACTGTATGTTGTTATTAGCCTCAGTACTAATATTGAGTTTTCTAGGTTTGATTCCAAAGTCAAAGGTGGGTGTGCCAAAATCATGTATGTTGGTTGCTATTGGTGGATGAGTCAGTAGTTTCATTTCATATATTCCATCAGACTCAGGTTCAAAAGGGTCCACACCCAACAGACAAAGTGCAGTCAATATTGTTCCCAGTAAGTAAATTCTACTTTTGGCATATCTCATTACTGACATTGTTAAGACAATAGTCCCAACTCGAGTCCAAGCGCTTCTACTGATATAGTCGATCAGCGGTCAAGGGTTCAGTCTGCTTACTGGAGGCTTTCTCAGTAGCATGTTCTGTCTTACCAGCTCAGAGGCTTTCTGAGTGGCTGAGGATGACTGTACTCATCGAGTTAAGGACGTAGATTGCTCAGGTCAAGCTGAGGAGCTAGACCTACTAGTACTACGGTTTATATACAAGAAGTACGATCCTTATCTACCAATAGGTGAAATAGATGGAATCAATAAGAGGGAACAATAAAGGGTAAAGTCAAGGAGGAAATAGGAGAATGGTCAGAGGGAAGGAGATAGGGATCAAAGGAAGTAATAGGGTAATTGTCAACATTACCCCATCTTTATATTGAAAATGCGATGGGAACATGGCTCGGTGCACTTGTGACGAAGTGGGTGTAGAGATCGGAGACGTCGGCAAAGACTTGCTGAAGGGAAGGACATCTTTGGAAGTGGGCAGAGAGGAAGGTTTTCGACTCTCAATGGCGTATTTTGTCGTTCAAATGTCACTTGTCTGGTTCAGGCCTGAGGTGGAACGGTGAGGCCGGTCGGTGTGGTAATGGGTGGAGGTGGCTGAAGGTTGTCTAATTCCAGTTCTTCATCATTGGTGTCATGATTAAAATGGATGGTGCTGTTTGTATTTGGGTAGGTATGGGGGGACGTCCTCGAGAACCAATGTTCTTGCCAACGTGAGACCTGCAAGAGGGTGAAGAAGGTAGCGACTAGGGCTAGCGCAATTGCGAAGGTGATTAGGATAAGTTTTATGGGCCAGGGGTTTTCGGGTGGCGACGAGAGAGTACAGGTGGTGGTTGTTTCGCAGATTGTGGTGGTGGACATTTTATCAGAAGAAGAAAGAAGGGAGGATGTTCTGAAAAGTGGAGGGTAAAACGAACTGACAAAAGAAAAGGAGAATAAGCAAGTATATATATAGAAAAGAAAATCTATTGAATTTGGTTCTGTTTGGGGTTAATAGTCCCCGATCGGTTCTCCGGTAATGTTTGCCCAGGCAGCATCGTCGAAGGTGTCAGAGTAATTAGTGTCATGTGGTTCCTGTTCAAGGGTGGGGCAGTGGACTGAAGGATGTCCAGGGGCGGCTTTCTTGCAATGGATGCAGATGGTGTGGGTGCAGTAAGATGGGAAGTGTCCCTTCCATTTGCATATGTAACAGTAGGGCCCTCTCTTTCCCTTATCTTTCCTCTGAGTAATTCTGACTGAGGAGGGGGTCGGTGAGGGTCGGTTGTTGGGAGGAGGGAGGAGAGGTGATAAGATAGGGAGGATCCCCACGTCAATGAGGGAGGAAAGAAGGGCACATTCTTGCGCTTGTGCGTTGGCAAGGATGTGTTGGTTTGAGGACCAGGCATTGTAGAGGGGGACGAGGTTAGGATGTTGGAGAAGGGCTTGTCGGATGGCTGGTTGATTGTCATGGTTCGAGAGGAATAGGTAACTGGGGAGGATGTGTAGGGCGATGGGGAGGGGCATGTTGATGTGGTCAGTATTATTTCTTTATTTGTTGTTTCATTGTTAGTTTTTTTTTTGTTAGAGTCTTTTTCTTCTTTTATAGTCTGTTAATAGTTCCTTGGCATGAGAGAGATTCTGTTCCGGTTCCCAGGAATTTTCCGAGGTTGGGTAACCCTTCCACTTTATTAGGTAGTGGTATCCTCGCGCCTTCTTTCTGTGCATGACTAGTGCTTCTACTTCGTATTCTTTTTCTCCTTCTACAAGGTCTGGCGGTGGTTCTGAGAAGCTTGGTCTGTGGGTGTCAGTTTCGAAGTAAGGAGTGAGGAGGGTGGTGTGAAAGACCGGGTGTATTCTCCACTGTCTCGGGAGGTCTAGTCGGTAGTTCAACGGATTGAGAACCTCTTTTATTGTGAACGGTCCTTGACGTTTTGGGGCCAATTTCCTAGATGGGTAGGGGGTTTTTTAAGTTCTTCGCTTCGAGCCATACCTTCTGTCCTTGTTTGAATGGGGAGAGGTTTCGGTGGACTCGTTCCGAAACCATCTGTCTGGCGAGTTCGTGGGTGGCCAGTGCTTTGTCTCACGCTCTCTGGAGGAGAACTATCCTCTTTTCTAGTTCTGGTACATTAGTTTTGGTATAAGGGAGAGGGATCGCTTTTGGTTCATAGCCCATCATAAGGTAAAACGGGGAGTTCTTCTGTACTGAGTGCGTCCTCTGATTGTGTGCAAACTCTGCAGTAGGTAAGAGGCGCTTCCAGTCTTTGGGGTTATTGGAGCAAAACATCCGTAGATAGACTTCGATTTCTTGGTTTACCCATTCTGTTTCTCTGTCGGTTTGCAGGTGGTAGGCAGTGCTCATCGCTAGTTTGATTCCGAGGATTCATCCTAGTTCTTGGAATAGTTGGGAAGCGAACCTTGGGTCTCTGTCAGAGATTAGCTTATCTGGGAGGCTGAACCTTTTGTAGACGTAATCCAAATAAAGAGTAGCAGCCCCTATAGCGTCAACGGTTTTGTTGAAAGGGATTAGAATTACCCCCTTAGTAAGACCATGGTCTACCACAACCATCAATGCATCAAACCCGTCGGATTCCGGTAGGTCCATGATGAAATCAGTTGTTACAAGCGCAAACGGGCGCATCACATCAGATTTGATGGGAGAGATGGGTGGCGTCGTCGGGTGGGTGTTGACTTTCATCTGTTGGCAGGTTGCACATCCTTTGTAGTACGAAGTTCTTGATGAATGTGACCATTCTGGGCCACCAGTAGTCTCTTCGTAGTAATTCTGTTGTTTGCCATTGTCCAGGGTGTCCTCCGGGTAGTGAGTTGTGGTATTTTCCTACCAAATGTCTGTGAAGGTCTTCGTCGTTGCGTACATAGCATCTATAGTTGAAGAAAAGTAAGTTATTTTCTACCTTCCAGTCCTGTAGAGATGATTTGATCAGTGGGGTTCCGTTTTCTTTGAGGGCCTTGATTGTGTCCTGTACTAGGTCTTCTCTCATGATCCATTCGGCAAATAGGTCATGTATCGTTGTGTCGATGAAGTTCACAAACAGGTTATCTGGTAGAAGAGTGGCGTCTTCATTGTCAGTGTCATTTTCAGGAACATGGTCTTCTCTCCGTGATAGTGCGTCACTCTGCACCATTTGTGATCCAGGAACATGGACCAACTGCAGGTTGAACTCCAAGAGGAATAGGCTCCATTGGGCCTGTCTTCTGTTGAGTTTCTGCGCTGTTCTGAAGTAGGTGAGGTTTTTGTGGTCGGATAGGATGGTTGTTGGGTGTTCTGAGCTGAGGAGGTAGTGCCTCCACGTTTCTAGCGATCATATAATTTCCAATAGTTCTCTGTCATAAATCTTGTAATTTCTTTCCGTGGGAGTAAACGAGTGAGAGATATAGCCGCAGGGGTGCCAGTCTCCATTGACGTCTCTCTGTCAGAGGACTGCCCCTGTAGCCCACTTCGATGCATCTGATTCTATCGCGAAGGGTCTGGTGGGGTCTGGCATTAGTAATACAGGGGTTTCGGCGAATTTCTTCTTGAGGGCGTTGAACGCTAGCTGGCATTCTGTGGTCCATTCAAATTTCTTGGTTTTCTTTGTCAGCTCGTTGAGCAGTTTCGCCAAGTCGGCAAAGTGTCCAATGAATTTCCTGTAAAAGTTTCTGAAGCTGAGGAAGGACCTTACCGCTTTGACATTGGTCGGTTCAGGCCATTCTTTTATTCCAGCCAATTTCGTTGGGTCCATGGAGACTTTGTTAGGTTCAATGATCATTCCTAAAAATTCTACCTTTTTCACCCCAAATTTACACTTCTCTGCTTTGAGGTAGAGGTCGTGTTCTTGAAGTCTTTGCAAGACCTGTTCTGTCCTGATTTGGTGTTTCTGTTTCCCCTTGGAGAAGATGAGAATATCGTCCATATAGATTATTATCCATCCTTCATGTAACATGTCTTTGAAGATGTCGTTCATCATTGCTTGAAAGGTGGGGGGTGAGTTGCACAACCCGAAGAACATCACCATTGGTTCAAATAGCCCTCTATTAGTTTTGAACGCAGCCTTCCACTGGTCTCCGTCTTTTATCCAGACGTTATGATAACCCCAGCAGACATCCATTTTCGTGAACCATTCTGTGCCTTGTAATTTGTCCATTAAATCGCCTACCAAGGGAAGTGGGTAGGCATTCTTGATGGTCCCTTCATTCAGGTATCGGTAGTCTTAGCAAGGTCAGAGCACTTCGGAGTCCTTCTTTGCTACAAAAAAGAAGGGGGAAGCCATTGGGGATTTTGAAGGTCTAATGTATCCTTTCTGTAGGTTGTCGTCGATGAATTCATCTAGCTTCTGTTGTTTGGTAAGCGAGAGAGGGTAAACCTTACAGTCCTTTGGGACGAAATCTGGTTTGAGGTCGATGGCATGGTCCCAGGGTCTCAGATCTGGGAATCGCTCTGATGCTGTCTGTTCGAACACCCTTTTCCAGTGGAGGAACTCAGGAGGTAAGAGCTGTTCGAGGGGTTTGCCTTTTTCTTGTTCTGCGTTGTGTGCCAGGTGTTGAGATACCGATGTCTTTACCTTGATCCACAGATTGTTCCTTTCCATAGTCGTAATTTACCCTTCTTCAGTGAACTCTCCGGTTGCCAGGTTCCCCAGGTCATATTCCTGTGGCCCTTCAACCATGCGGAAGATGTTAGTGGGTTCGTCTTTATCCGGGATCTCTTCGATGGTTGCCTTGGGTGTCCTTTTCTTTCTGAGCATGCTGTAGTTCTTCCTGGTTTTTTCAACGATCCTTCGTATTTGAGCGAGGCGCTGGTCTTCTCTGAATTTGAAGGTTCCTTCTTTCCAGTTAATCACCGGGTTTACCTTTCGTAGCCATGGTAGTCCTAGGATAATTGATTCATTTCCTAATCCAGTGACTAAGAATGTCAGTTTTTCTTTCCTACCATGGATCGTCATTTCTTCTTTAGCGTATTGGGTGATGGTTCCCTTCTTGTTCGGGGTTCTGTCTACGTTTCACACCAAGACCGGTTTGGCTAGCTCATGTAGCTTTATCTTGTGCATTTCAGTGAATCTGTGGTCCATGAATATTCCTCCTGCCCCACAGTCGAGGAGGGCTTCTGTGTCAATGTCTTTTCCTTCGTCTGCTCCTACTCTGATAGGCAAATGCATAGATTGGCTGTCTAGAGTGGCTAGTAATACAGAGCAGACCAAAAGTATGGCGGTACCTGGCGTTGGTTCAGGCCGCCTCTTTAAAAACCCGCTTCTTCCATGAGCATGAGGGTCTTTCCTCTTTCTTCTTCGTCTAATCCTCCTAAGATGGCTTTAATGTTCGCATATGCCTCTGTCCCTTTTCTCTTTGGGAAGAAGCGATTTGTCTGTTCGGGTCGCCGATATTCGCGGTTGTTCGTCGGCTGATTCAGCGGCAGGAAATTCCTGTGCTTGTGATCAGTGGCTCTATGCCTGGGGCTGTGGCATACAAAGCAGAGTCCTTTCTGCATGTGCTCGGTTCGTTCTTGCTGGGATAGTCGGTTTATCTCCAGCATTGGTTTCGTGATCTTGGGAGAGGCGGTAGTTTTCTTCTTGTAAGTCTCCCATGCTTTTCCTGCAATGGCTTTTGCTCTTCTCCAATTCCCATCATATTTTGATGCAGCTTTAATCATTCTGTCCAAGGTGATTGGGACATTTTCCATGGTGAAGATCTTTTTGAGGAGGGCCGGTTTCAGGCCGTCCATGAAATATTCAATAAGTGCGGCATCTTCGGTGAGCTCCAATCTTCCTTTCAGAATGAGGAATTGACTGATATAATCTTCTAGGTCGTCGCCCTGCTTCAGGGTTTTCATCTCTGTTTGGGCTGATCCCGTGTCATCTATAGGGGAAAAAGCCTCTTTTACTTCCATCGCGAATTCCTTCCAAGTTCCCAAATCTGCCCTGCTTCCTTGCTCCAATGCCCAAGCTGATGCCATTCCCCCATTCATAAAAGAGAGGGCAAAGATAATCTGCTTTTCATCAGTATCATAGATCGCCTTGTTTACTTGGAGAAATAAGGAAACTTCCTGGAGGGGCTCCATGGTTTTTGTTTGGTCTCCGGTGAAGTCCGATGGCACTCTGATCTTGATCTCTTTGGTTGCCATGTCAGTGTATAGGTCGTCGTCATCGTCAAGGAAGGTGAGCATTGGTGGTTCTGGGGATTCTTGTTTAATCTTCAATGATTCTTCTTCTTCTTCGGCTGAGAAGTCTTCTTCTGTCAGGAATTTTCCTGGGTGTCCTGGTTCTGTCTTCGTGAACCACTTCCTTTGTGTTTCTGAAAATCGAGTCTGTCTTCCTTGGTAGTTATACCAGAGCCCGTCTCTAGTGGTGGCTCCTCTTGGTAGTCAATCAGCGGACTGCTGTCTTCGAGATGTGGTTGCCTACTCTTGAGACAAGAGGGTGTTTAGTGTTCAGCTTGACCTTTTGTTAAGACAATAGTCCCAACTCAAGTCCAAGCGCTTCTACTGATATAGTCGATCAGCGGTCAAGGGTTCAGTCTGCATACTGGAGGCTTTCTCAGTAGCATGTTCTGTCTTACCAGCTCAGAGGCTTTCTGAGTGGCTGAGGATGACTGTACTTGTCGAGTTAAGGACGTAGATTGCTCAGGTCAAGCTGAGGAGCTAGACCTACTAGTACTAGGGTTCATATACAAGAAGTACGATCCTTATCTACCAATAGGTGAAATAGATGGAATCAATAAGAGGGAACAATAAAGGGTAAAGTCAAGGAGGAAATAGGAGAATGGTCAGAGGGAAGGAGATAGGGATCGAAGGAAGTAATAGGGTAATTGTCCGTCGAAGTAGTAAGCAAAAATGAATCAAGAAAAACAATGTCCGGTCTGTCTGTTGCTAGCAAACCTGTAACAGACATTTTTATCATCCGATCTGATAGCAGAGCCACCCTTGAATGGAAGGCCAATATGAGCAAATTGTGGGAAAGGAGGTGTGATAGCACAGCTTGAAGCAGTCTCGAAACAGATCCAGAAGCCAACTAAACCCCAATGAGCACAGCAACCAACTACACATGTACCTAATGATGCACCGGTCAATGTGATGGCACCTCCACTGAAGAAAAAACAAGGTAGCAAGGTGGTGAGCATATTAATTGGCATCTTTTACTAGAAGTATATAACATATTTCACAAGGCCACACAAGCAATAGTCAAGTCCATCAATGGGTGCAAAACCAATCCTCCTCTTCGTACTGGGCCTCCCAAACCTGTGTGTCAACTGCATGTCTTAGAGGGGTCACCATTTTGATTCAGACCTGCTCCACAGCCACTTCTCAGCTCTAGTTGCAACCTCTGTAAACCACATGCATCTGGTGAGGTGAACAACAAAGCCAGACTGGATCTAAAGCAGGCAAACACCCAAGCCCCACATCACTATGAACAGCAGGACAACAACGAGGAGGGTGGGGACAATGGTGACAATGATGAGAATGAGAGTGATGGTGGGGACAGGGACCATGGTAGGGTTGATGGTAGGGATGAGGGCATGGATGGGGATGAGGAGGGGGGAGAGGAGGGGGGAAGAGGAGGGGAAAGAGGAGGGAGGAGCAGATGGGGATGAGGAGGGAGGAGAAGATGAGGATGCACAAGGAGGAGAGGATGTGGATGTGCAAGAGGCAGGACAAGAGGATATAGATGAACAGGGTAATGGTGATCCTTATTTCGGTCTTGATGCTGAAGAACAATGCAAGATGGAAATTGACCCCTACACCGATGGCCCTCAGGATATGCAAATCAGCTTTGATATTAATAAGATTTATGGCATTGGTAAGGCAACAGCCTTTTGATTCATGAAGTATATCTACACTGAATTGTTCCTGTAGCAGAACCCGAGATTGATGAACAATCACCCGATGAAGACAATCAATGTGCTCTAGCTGCTCTCCACCAACCCAAAGATAATTATAATCAAGGTCAGTTTCTTGCTGCATTTCAACATAATCTGATTGTACCTGCAGGGTACATCTACCATCACAACCATGCTCCCACTGATTTCACCATCCTCAAGGCTTATCAGCACAAAAATGGCAAGACCCATGCTCCGGAACCTCTCTCCCTTCATCACAGTCATGCTGCTCAGCGTAGGAACCACATTCAATATTCTAGGCATGCAACTCAGGACCTGGAGGCTGACAAGCCTGTTGATGATGAAGATGAAGAAGACAACAACACTGAAAATGATGGAACCCCTCAAGTCCAATCTCGGGCAACACATCACTCAAGGATTGACAAGGCTCGAGGACCAAAGGAGACACAGATGGGATTTTACTCAGGTGCATGGGTAGATGCTCTTGAGGATGCTAAAAATCTGTATCGTCTACATGTTCACATGACAGATCTGTTTCCAGAACGCAACTCAAAAACTTTGCAAGATGCAAACAACTGTCTTTTGGAGGCCATCACAATGTACCAAGATAGTCCTGGGGCAATGCCTCTCAACAATGGTAAGCATTATCTCAGACCGTATCTGTGTCACATAGCAGATTTGTTTAATTTTCCAGAACTATACAAGAAACATGCAATGTCGGTACTTGTAAGTACTATTATGCTTATCATTCCTTCAAGGCATGCTTACTTGTACACTGCAGATCTTCAAAGATGGTGCAACATACCATGAAAGAATAAGAACATAGCTAGTGACTTCATTCATATCTACTATGCTGAGCATGTACAGCTGACTATCAATGATCATGGACAAAATCAACTGGAGTATGAAGAAATGATTTCTATGGGTGCCAGTACTGTGCTCGGCCTAGTACTCGGCCACCCTAGCTAAAACAATGGATTTCACATAAAATGTGGGCTATAATATATTCTACTAATGCTAGGTAGGTAGACAAATGGCTTATTTTCTATTTGAGATGTGTTCCATATTTTTGGGTGACCTCATTGTCAGGATATGAATATTTTGGTGTGCCGGGTGCCAAATCGAGCAAATTCAGGTACTCGGCCGCACATGGGAACTTTTGCCTCAACACCATCCCCTCTCTTCGACTCCTTGTTACTCACTCAACA
>QLOK01006395.1:0-10559 GCA_003313805.1 Tricholoma flavovirens
AACAAGTAACCTTCTTATAGACATAATGAAGCCATCATAATGTTGGACAACTCCAAAATCTGAATTCAATTCTTGAATATAAACCTTTGTAGCTAGAAAATCAAACAATATTCTTATGTAAGCATACCCCTATACCCTTAGTAAGGGTACAGGGGTATGCAAGGGTATGGACTTCCAAACCCCTACCCTTACCCCTCATACCCTTAACCCAAAAACACAGGGGTATACCCTTACCCCTGTCATGCCTTAGTTAGAGCAATATTTGAGGTTGTTTGTTGATCATTGCCAAACTGATTGGCCAGAGTGGCTGGCAATCACCGAATTCTCATACAATAATAAATTCCAGTCATCTACTCAGGTATAACCCTTGTATGGGATTTGAACTGAGAAGGAATATGAAAGTACAAGCAGTGGAAGATTTTGTACAGTGGATGAAAAATGTACAAATTGAGATGGAGGCAGCATTATCTAAGGCATGCGATGATATGAAGCACTATGCTGATTGCTTGCATGCAGACATGCCCAAGTACCAAATTGGAGACAGAGTGTGGCTTAGTACCAAGGATTTACATATGACATGCCTGTCTAGGAAATTGATGGAGAAACATATTGGTCCCTATCCTATTTCTAAAATTATCTCACCTAATGCGGTAGAGCTAAAATTGCCATCATCATTCAAAATTGATGTGCCAATTAATGTCTCTTGCTTACGACCCTACAAACAACCTATTATACTAGGACAACAAATTACTCCACAACCACCTATTGAAGTTGAAGGTGAACCAGAATTTATGGTCGAAGAAATTCTTGATTCATGGCTGCATCATAACAAACTTGAATTCTTGGTAAAATGGGAAAGCTATACAGATGAAAATAACTCCTGGGAACCCAAGGATAATTGTAGAAATGCACAAGATGGTATACATGATTTTTACAATAAATATCCTAATGCACCACGAAGGATAGCACGAGTGGAGTACAAAATTTTGAAATTCCAACCATATCACAATTTCACGGCACCCAATTATCACATGAGCTCTCACCTGGAAAGTATTACAACATAAAACATTAAAATTATCAATGAACACAACTGTGAGATGGATAATTCTCACATGCCCTATATTTAGAATATGTATGCAACTGTACATATGCTCATGTCATAAAACAGTATTCAAATATTGTACAACAATTGTAACTTAGTATAAAAACCAATAAATACTAAGAGACACATCAGTTGTGTTCTCTTAGGATTCCCACTATCACATTGTGTGCAGAAATGCTTTCTTCAACCAACCATTCTATTATTATCACATCACATCAAACTTTGATCCTTCTTTCTATATTCGTTGCATCTTCTTGTAGAGCCTGCACAAGGATCCCAGAGTGGATTTGGTGTTGCCCTGACAAGAACCCAATGACAATAAGGTCCAGGAGAATGACAGGAGGTGACAGGAGACCCATGCAGCAGGGTACCTGCCAGGTATGTGACTGCCACTGCCCACTAACCTCCCACTCACCCCATTACCCCCAGCACTCTCACCAGTGCTATCACTGCAAACAACTGGACTGCAACAGGAACCAAACCCTGTTGCCCCTCACCAGTGCTACCACTGTGAACAACTGTTCACAGGGTGCATAGGGGACCCAACAACTGGATGGCAATGGGGATCAAACCACAGATGGCACACCCTGGATGACCCCACACCCCTCACCCTGATGACTGGCTTGACCTAGCACCCCTTTTTCCACCATGTGAGCATTGGCTCGCAGTGGTGGTGGTGGGTGCTACTGGGCCACAACCTTGGGTGAGACAGGGCTATCAACAACAGGCCTGCCACCCATGACAATCCAGCACCCCTCACTGCTGCTGCCAAGCAACTGCTTGCAGGTGGATAGGGGGTGCTAACAACACCAATAAATGGTGTACCACCCAGAAGGGTATGTGGTACCCTCCCAACCCCCAGGTAACCATACCCATATCCACCAAAAACACATACCCTTGTGTGGAGGTACAGGTTTTGACAGGTATGGGTACAGGTAGCTGAAAATTACCTGAGGGTTACCCATGTCAATCACTAAATCCACCCATAGTGGATAAATTGGTATAAATGTCAGGGTATGAAATGTGCCATTTTCAACATGAATTTCATCACTTTCATTTCAAGTTGTACCTTTAAAAAATGAAAATGATACCATGGCATCATACAATTACCAGCTGATAGATATACCACTCTGGGATGAAATTTATCCCCTCTGTGGATTGTATTCAGTACTTGTAGACACCAATGATGGTATGAATTTCCTGAACAGGTGGCCACAGTGAATGCCCTTGTGTTTGTTGTCAAGTCTTCCCAAACCCCTCTCATAGTCTGATGCCTTGTCCAGAGTGTCCAGAACACATTGCTCATTCACCAAATTAGCATCATTGTCCAGCCATTTCTTGTCCTGTGATGAAATTGATTTTTCTTTTCCTGCCAAGTGAGTCTGGAGGTCCATTCTCCTGGGATTGACTTGTTTCTCCAGTATTTTTAAGCCCTTCAAGAGGCTTTAGCAGCATCCTAGGCAGAGAAATAAAATTAAAAAATGTTATTCGGTTCAGAAATTGTGACATTAGTTACATATTTCTACATATATCCCTGGAATATTCTAGCAATATGGGTTGTGGTACGAAAATCCCTGCGAATCAACTCGGTATCCTCAAAATCTTATGGGTTATCATTGCATTTTGAGGGGTATGGGTTAAGAGGGTGTCGATTGTATAATATCGTGCTTATCGGAGCGCCGAACCCTGCCAAGTTAAAGGAAGTTCTTCGACAATTAACATGCATATGGAATAACAATCTGTGAACACTGATGCGCGCATGATTGTTTAATTGTTAGGGTAACCATGTGACATAATATCTTGATCCGTGATCTCTTAACCCTCAGACTTCGGCAGGCATTACCCACCAATTGGGAATTTCATGAATACGCGGTCGTCGGATAACAAATGTATTCACGGCTGAGTATAGGCATCTAACTCTTCGAACGCGTAGGTCAGCTTATTTGTCCATGGCTATGAATCCAACAGTCCATTATCGATGAAGGTAGACAGTGAGAAAGGTAGAGGTAAAAGAGTGAACCTCGATAAAATTTTGAGACAAAATGCGAGACCAGGAAGGTGTGCGAGATTAACGACACTCAAGTATACATCAGAGGTTGACTATAAATGGTTATCAGTAAAGAGTACAACGCAAAGACTATTCGACGTACTGGGTGAGCAACCAATGACGATGAGACCACTGTATGTATTGTTTTCGCAGCAGACGGGTTGCTGCGTGCTATGAATAGTGTTATAATGAGGCTGATAGGCACAACCTTCAGAACCTACCAGGAGTTGCCTCCGAGACCGACGACAGACAGAGGAGAGCATTGCAAACCAACCAAGACTTCTGGGGAAAGAACAAGACCCAGAAGTCCGAGAATGGTGGACGTGTCAGAATGGTCAGCCCGGGTAACACTGTTGCAGCATTGAACAGGACCGGTGTTGCACGAACTACTGGGGCTCCCAGAGGGGGAGCTTCGCCTGGCAACTGTATGCAATGGAAAAATTAGTATACGATACTTCGGACGGGTGAAAGAATGTACGAGCAACGGGGGTCGAACGACGATGGGGAGGGAGAGGAGGGAGACCCCGAGCGAAGCGGGCGGCGTTCGTCTCAAGTTGCGACGCACAAACGACAACGATGGTAGCAGCAAAAAGGGCGAAAACAGCGAAGAATTTCATGGTGTATACGAGAGGGGGGAGTAACGAGTGGACGGGAGTGCACGGCAGATGACAACCTGAATGATAAAACTAAAAACTGTCATGGTGGCTTTTATAGATCATCGGCAAATTAGGGACCGCTTCTAATACGTACACGAACCCTAGGGCCCCGACTTCTCGTAAATTTTAGCCATGCCTCTATTGAGCTTAATTGGCGTGGCCTGGGTGTGCTTCCTCCATAAACCTTACGGAGCGCCGGTAAGCGACTCGTGGCTCGAAGGTCTAGTCTAGCAGAGTTTTAGCAGATGTCCCCAACCTCATTGGCAACAGAGTTTTGTGAATGATTTATGGGATTAGGATCAAAACAATCAAAGATCCTAGATCGAAAAGTCCGATCACCCTTGGTGCCGATTTTTTTTTGATCGAATAACACCCACCAATAACCGCTAATAACCGCTGGAAAAGAAGGTTTGGTTTGAGCTGGTTTGAGACTTTGAGTCGTTGATATCTATTATCTATACAACCGCTTCAATTCGTTTTACCGAGAAGCTCTTGCCAAACCCTGACAAGGCCCAAGTCTTAACTGATCTCAACTCGCTATCATTGAGACCTGTACGACGAACACTTCAATTTGTCAGGGCGCAGGCGTTTCGTACCTTTGAACTTCCGCAATAATGGCGCCAGAGGCAAATTAAGGTACCGATACCGACACCGTCAGTCGTCAGTTGGACGCTGTTGGACGTTTCATTGGTAACCAATAGTGAGCCGAATAGACCAAAAGCCTGCTGCAGAGCATAAACGATAAGTCTAGTTATTTTGAGGTGGCAGCTAATTTTAGGACGGTCCACGGAAATGGATGATATAACAGGTAAGCCTGGGAGGAGGTAGTAGAACGGCAATGCGGCAACGCCGCAGCCACAGACTAGATAAAAGGTACCCGACAAGCGGCGTCAGAAACCTCAGGACGTCAAGGCCAACCCCAAGCTTTCTAGAGAGGCGATATAGCCGTGACATCATGGTAGTATGATGGTTTTTAACGGTAGAGCCTGAGCTCGAATGTTTGATACGGGGAGAGCAGCGCTGCACATAGTGCATAGGCTACGGAGGCATCTATCGATGGTGGGATGTTGGCGTTCCCGGCGCTATCAGATAGGCGAAGGACGGTTGTGCCATCCACACTCCAGAATAGTAAGCAGGTTTACATGTTGGGAATGCTCTTCGAATAGGGTAGCATTTGTTACGCATTTCCGCCGATTTCGCATCAACCGAAACATGTCAAATGCGTGATGAAATATCTCCATGGACAGTCATCCGCTAGTTACATGTATTTTCAGAGGAAACGATTGATAGTTCGGTACTTGGGGGTTATCCATGGTGATCGGCCGTTGAGAAGATATGCCGGTATAGCATAGACGTCAAGAGAGGGCCTGGGCGAATGACGAGTATGCTCAGCATGTAGATGTGAAGCAGATAATAGAATTGCTAGCGCCATCGGGGGCCATTTTGTGTCAGATGAACTTCATGTTCCGCCGCAGAGACGGTTTATCCACGTGACGTGGACGCACGATTTCCCAGTTAACCAAGTTCTACTTGTTCGTCGATCTCGTTTCGGCAGCGTGTGGTTGTGTCCATTAGAATGGTCCGAAGCGCAACATTACTTCTCTAAATCTTTTGCTGACCAGCTCTCCCGGCTTAAACTATATGGGATTTACAAATTGATCACTGCAGGCGTCGCTTCACTTCTGCTCAGAATGCAATAACTTGTTGTACCCAAAAGCCGACCAACAACGGCGCATAATGGTCTATGCATGCAGGATATGCCAGTATGACGAGATCGGTGACAACAAATGTGTTTATAGGAATGACTTGTTGACTGTTACCAAGTATGCCCAATCCTTGACTGTTTCCAAAAGCTGACAGGTGTTGAAGGGAGCAAGTTGGAGTGACGACGGATTTGGGTTCTGATCCGACGCTTGTGAGTACGTCTACGCTCTTAATCTGTGGAGACAGGATGATCTGGAATCTTAGGCGCACTCGAATATCCCATGTCCACGGTGCGGTAACGAAGAGTATGTACATCCTGTTCACCGTCTCATCCAACTTTCAACCGACAATATATTCAGTGCAGTGTTTTATCAGGACCAGTCGAAACGGAAGGAGACCCGGATGGTGCTGTTCTTCGTCTGTACGAAGTGTGACCACAGCTTCACCGATCCAAGGCTGCCAACGGAGAGCCGACCAGAGATGGACGACGGATAGCACAACTGCTGTACGTTTGGTTGTACAACATCTTTCACATCATTATGAGTTCAAATACCAAGTTTGATGCTAGGAAGTACCTTGGAGATAGACCGTCCTTCGGACTCATTTGCGACGTTTTCCTGGTAGCCCATGAGAAGTAGAATTTAGGTTGTGGAACTTTTGTCAGGCGAGGAAGATGTTCGAATCAGGTGTGAGATCGCCAAGACTTGCTGAATTTACGAAGATTACAGTGCGCTGTATAAGTATCATTGAACACCCTAAATGTTAAGAGTCCTAGAGATGCATTCCTTATTAGTGCCAGTGGGAATCCATAGGAAGTGACTCAGATGGCTGAATGTGCACAATGACAGCCTGGTTGCAATCTCCCGAGTTTCAGAAATTCAGCAGTAGAACACGCGAGATTTGAATTGTCGGAACACTCACACATTCAATGTAACACAGCTCAGGCTTTAAAATTTCACGAAATACAGTTCAGATGTCTATTACATAATTACAATTTAGATTATCTACAGTACTACCTATCGGCAAACGAGTGAAAAATCAAGCAATTAGACAATGTAGGTGTTTGTGCGCTGCACGAGGATAAACTGTGCAATGATATAGCAGAAAGCACTTCCCAACACTGCTGTCTGGTAGTCAGTTTTGCATTAGTGCAGTAGTGAAGACCATGAAAAACAAGGGCGTACTCCACTAAATACAATTGGCCGCCTAGGCTAACATTAAATGGACATAGCCTTACAATAACCAAGGACTTACCACCAGTGCATATGTGTTGTTAGGAGTGCTCCCTCAATCGGAATAGCTGATAACAGAATGTCATTATCTACCAGAAAATTGAACAGAGGTCAAACCTACCAAAAAGAGCAATTACACCTAGTCTCAGATGTTAGAACATATGTCGCCAGGTTTTAGACGCATGCTTACCAGTACAAGCAAGTGATACACCTATGCGCGCTCCGACTTCCTCGACATCCTTGGCAAGAGATGCTAGAAAGTCAAAAGTCGAAGTCAAAAAAAAAGAAAGATCAGGTGAAAGGCACTTTGCTAGTGGAACTAACCAAGCATTGTAGGAGTGAGGGTTACGACTGTAATTTTATAATTCAGGAATAACGTGGATAACGCAGAGAACCAAGCTTACCTCCACCTTGAAAAAAACCATAGATAATGGCAAATGCAAGGAGTCCGCTGACTGTCTTTACAATTGCAAGCGAGTAAACCAAGGCAGCCATAGCAGTCGTAAAGATGATGTTCAGATTGACGACGCCACATCTGTGGACAAACAAAACTGGAATTGTGCGTCCAACAATGGAAGCAGCATTCATGATTGGGAGCTAATCTCACGAGTCAGCGACACACGTTCAGCTATAGACAGTGGAAAAGAATACGAACAGTATAGAGAGAAAGTTCATGGTCGATTTTTGCTATAGTGCTAAAAAGTTGAATAAAAAATACAACAAAGGAAATGTCGAATACGAGGGCCATCCCGCTACGGATAAAATGCGATCATGATGGTAGAAGGGAAATCTGAACAAAAGCACGTACCCAAGGACTACGAAAACGTATGGAGTATCTACAGCAAATTCCGCAAATGGGACGTGGCGTCGTGCTTTAGGAAGTCTGGTTCGCATTAAAAGATTGGCAATAAGAAGTAAACCTGAATTAAGCGCGGCGCTTATCCGAACAGTATTTGCGAAGCTACTGGGTCCACGCAACAGACGGTTAAGCATAATTGGATGCAGAACAGCGCCTGAGCAACCATGATGGAAGCGATGTAGTCAACAAACAGCTTTGTAAATCATAGAGAATCATACCAAGAGCAGTTCCAGAGGCTACGATGCCCATACTCAGCCCGCGATGGCGTTCAAAGTAATGGGAACATATTGAAAGAGCTACATGGGAATGAAGTGCAGAACATCTTATTTTCAAAGGAGACTAACTTGGTGTGTACACAAGACCTGCAGCCAATCCACCGCCCAAGCCATGGGCGAGAAACACCTACAGTGCGGACAAAAATCAGCTGTAGAATAAAGTTTTTTGCTCCAGATGTCATTACTTGATAGTATCGATTTGGGTGTGTAAGCGACAGCATAAAAACTGTTTGGCAGGTAAGGGATATGCGTATGTGCTTGGTTACTTCCAATACAAGCACGTACAAGAAAATGAGTGTAAAAGTCCGCCGGCGATCATCATATGGTGGCTGCAACCTCTAGTTCAGGGTCTTCAGACACAGGAAAATTAGAACGCCTTACAAGTAACCGTTGTCAAATGCTTTTCCGGTAAAGATACCGCTTGTGAGGACCAAAAATATCTGCGTTCCCCCAATCCAACTAAAAAAAATATGGAAGATCTGACTAACACTTGTACAAAAAATGCACACCCTATTTCGCTGGGGGTATATCTATTAAGATATTCTCGAACGTAGAAATCTTTAGTAACTCAGCTGAGAATATAAAATAACAACCAAACTGAGGTTCACGTACTACTCGGGTGAAAAAGTTAGAAACAGATTCAGGTGATACTAGTGTATCCAGACGCACCCTTGATAAACGCCGAACGCATTGGTGTATCTAGAGTGTTCAGCATCCAACAAATGTCGAGGGCTCGAATTTTCCGACGCCTTACCCGAACGTAGCAAACTGCACTAAAAACCTATTGTCGTATTGTAAGAGTGTAGTTGCCATCAGATGAGCATGGTCTACGTACGCCCCAACAATAGTCATCCATGCCTGCCAACCTCCTTCAGGAAAAAGTGTATCATCCATATTCTTCTCCTCTGCATGGACACCGCCGGCGAGTTGAACATCGTCAACTACGTCTGCCTGACTAGAGTGGTAATCCATTGGGTGGTCGGCACACTAGCAACGTTGCGGTAATATAGTGGAAGAGGGGATGCGGGCGGTAAAACCGGTTCCATAGTATTATTCAAGTGTACTAGTGTGGGACCTTAGTCCGGATCTCTGCGAGGACGCGTCGGAGTGTCAAAAATGCAAGTTTTCCCGCTCCTTAGTATCACAACTGAATCCCCTCGTGAAAAATTGCACACATTGCGGGTCTTGAGTTCTGGTGATCTTGTGCCCTTTTTCAGCTACGCGAGAGGTCCGGCGGTAAGCGGCAGCATAGTATGGTATGATTTTGTTGGGATACTCTCTGGGGATCAAAAATTTGACCCCGCAATGTGTGTGATTTTTCGGGGCCTATCATTTTGAATTCCGAGTTGGCTGTCAACACGATAAACTGTCACGCACGGTGCTTGTTCAGGCAACTGATCCGGGATGTGCAAATTACGACCCTTTCTCGTCATTTCCTTGTTTCAAAAAAATTCAGGCATACATATGCCATAAATGACATATATACAATTTGTCAGTTCAGAGTGAGAAAATCAGAGGTAGTTGCAATGCTGGACCTCGAAAAGCATGAAAATGATCCTAGTGTAAGCATAAGGCCCCCACTATCTCAATGTCAACATTGTGTATAATAATGCCACTTTGCAGGTTGCTATCATACAGGTATCCTGGGCTGAGGGGGGACAACATGGCATTTTGAGCTGATTATATCTGTTCTTTCTGCTCAAAGTTGAGTAACTTTGTGGGATACTTATGCATGTATCCTGCAACCAGGATCAATACTGTCAAAGACCAGGTAATGGGCCACCTAAGGACATACTATCACCTTATGGGAATGAAAGGACCACAAGTACTTCTGATGTGTGGTAGTCAGCCAATGGGCAGGCATATAGAGAGTATGTATGTAGCACCAATGTAGCACAAATAGTGTCAGGGCAACACCTAAGGGCCTTTTTGGTAGCTGGTTAGGGTAAGGTTTGGCCCAGGTCAGGTTAAGCTTCCTAATATGTAATAGCCAAGTTGAGATATTGTAACCTGACTCAAAGACCATTCAGCTGCATCAAGCCCAGGTTAGGATGTCACAAATAGTGTTGTTGGGAGGCAAGCTGACACTGTTAGATACTACTGCAACAGGCACAAGTCAGCCTGTTTTTCTCGGTGAAACCCGAAATTGGTAAGCGGCATGTAGAACCAAACACAATAGGACCCCTGGAAACCCAGTCCAAATAGTTGTCGAGCCAGTCAAAAACCTCCTTCTAGTGGTTGTTACTTTACAATCTTATATTTTATTGCCATTTTGCAAAGGTTTCCTTGTTTTCCCAAGTCCCAGTTATTAAGAACTTATAATGCCATGCTGAAGTGGTTTCATGAAGGGACTCGGATACACACATCCAAGTTGTGGCGATACCATGATGCCACACAAGATGTGCATGTATAATATGTTTGATGAGTATCAAAACCAAGATTGGATGTCATCCATGGTAAAGCCACATGTTGAAAATCCATGCATTGAAAACTCACAGGCGCCATAAACATGTTTGACAGCTTTCCCTCCCCTGGCCTCAAGAATTTGCTGGGAAACACATCACTGACATCTTCTCTCACATCTGCTAGGAAAGATACGATAAATCAAACTAAAGGTCTATCTATGATACTATCTGTCCATAAGGTTTTTATATGTCTACAAATTTAAAATAAGGTAGAAAGTA
>QLOK01006402.1:515-17152 GCA_003313805.1 Tricholoma flavovirens
GAAATTACAGAATAGATGAATTGCAAGGTAGAGGAATTGCAGGGTAGAGGAATTACAAGGTAGAGGGTAGAGGAATTACAGGTAGAGTTGGGGCCGACATGTATTTAATTGGGTGTAGTGCTGTGCATGGCCCGGCCTGAGGCTGTGAGCCAGGCCAAGCCAGGCCAAAATGGCAGCTCAATGATGGCTTTGGCCTGGCCTGGGATGGTGAAAAGCCAAAGCCAGGCTGTGAGGCCACAGCTTTCACAAGCAAAGGGAGGAACATTTGTTTGCAGGAGTTTGTGACTTATTTAATCATGCATCATCAAACTTTAATTTATCAACTTTGGATGGACACACCCGCCGTCTTTCCCTGTCATTTTTCATCTTTGTCGCCATCTCCCCTCTTCATGGCTCCTCATCCACATATCCGCACTTCCCTCTCAACCTTCTTTTTTGCTCAAGTACATGTACAATGTAACCCTTTGTGGCCTGTCCTTCAACTATTTATGATGAATGCTCCGTCACTCCCTAACCATCTTTGCCTCAACATGCACTCCCCCCTCTTCCATGTCCAAAATGTCCACTCCCGAAACCGTCAAACAGCTTGTCAAGGAGATCAGTGCTCTCTCAAACTCCTTGTCAGATGTTGTACTGAGGGGATCAAAAGATGATAAAATCTGGTCTGTTATGGATACGAAGGAAGGTGATACTCTGCATGAAACCTTCAACTGCCGGTTTGATGCATTGTTTGGGGAGGATTGTCATGATCCTGGTGGCTGCCTTCACCATATTCACCAGGGCAAACTCGGAATGGGTCTCATCATATCTTACCTTTCGGAAATCAACTGGACCAAAGATTTTCCCTTGGATCTCGTGGAGCTCAAGTTGCAACATCTCATAGATGAGTTGAAACATCTCCGGTGAGTACCTAAATGATCATTAGCCATTGTATTGATGGATTACTAGACGAGCAGATGTACCTCGCCCAGCACGAACCATCAACCCTGCCGCAAAGCTCAAGGACACTGCCAACACTGAGGCCCCTCAACTTTCCTTCCAGCGCAAAGCTGTCCAGGATTTTCACTCCCAACAAGCCAACAAGAATGACCCTCGTCCTGCATCTTCGACAGTGGGTGCCAACTCACGTGTGCCCTCATCAGTCAACGAGCGTTTGACTCCACAAAATAAGTGTAGCGTCTCATCCATCAATGACAGTGATGCTGAAGATGGAATTGTCAATCGGCCGGTGCCACGTATGTCCTGTTTACCTGCAAACATTATTTTCTCATTTGTGATACATTCTTTATAGCCAAAAAGAAACATGCGATGTCAGCAACAGTTGAAACAGTTGATGATGTGGACATGATGGATGCTGAGGAGAATATACATACGAAGGGTATGGGTTTTCCAAATCATGGAAGTTTGTTGACATAAACTCATTTTTTTGATGTTTTAGGTATGAAGAAAAGTGCGACTCTTGGAAATCCACAAGCTACTGATGCCGATGGCCTACTCATTGACATGGATGTTCAGCCAATCAACGACAATCCATCTACACATGAAGATAAGCGACAAGATGTGGATAATTTCTTTTGTGCTGCGGTCATCAAAGATGTGAATGGGAAGTCAAAAAAGTATTGTGCATGCAAAATATGCCTGTGAGTTCTTACATTAAAATGTTGTAGAGTGTATATTGATTTGAGATATCCAGAGGCAACAAGAGCCTTGTCGATGAAGTCACGACTTTGTGATGCCACCTAGAAGCATGTCACACAGTATGTGATTCTCCCATCCATTCATTTAATTTCTGATTTTTCTTCTCTTCAGGGCAAGTACCACAACTGGGCGAAGAGTGCCAACTTCGTCTCTAAGCTTCTGGGGGACATCAAAAAGTGGAAGGCAGCTGCAGAAGAGGCCACGCATACTTTGGACCATGATCTTTGGGAGAAGAAGCTTTCTGAGCAGGTTGTTCCCTACTCAGACAAACTCTTCTGTCAAGTAGCAGTGGAGTGGCTCGTGGCTATGGATCAGGTAAGAAACTCATTTTACAACTAAATCTTCTATTTTATTTCTTTCTTTGCAGCCAATCCAAGCCCTCGAACATCCTAAGTTCAAGGAGATGATCGATGTTGCTTCCCAGGCAACAAATGGTGTCAAGATTCCAGGTCGGAAGGCAACTCAGGTGGAAATCATGTGCATGTTCAAAAATCATCTTATGACATTGAAAGCCCAGCTCAATGTATGTGTACTGTCAATCTTTCATTTGTTTCTCATTGTTTCACAGGGTCCCACCATACAAGGTGAAGTTAGCTTAACATGTGATGCATGGCAGGCAGGAAATACAGATGGATATTTTGCAGTTACGGCACACTGGATCGAGGAGCCAACACCTGGAAAATGGGAACTTAAGAGTGCTCTCCTTGGTTTCACATGACTCAACAATGTGCACAACAGTGAATGACTTGGCCAAGCTCTATTCAAAATTGTAAAACAAGTGGGAATTGAGCATAAGGTATGTAGATCATCGCTATCAAGCTCTCGTCATGCTTATCCTCTACTGTGAAGGTTGGCCATGTCACCTGCAATAATGCAAGCAACAATCCGACCATGATGAAGGAATTCACTGCACAACTGAAGACTGCTACAGGCAAGAAGTACCACTGGAGGAAGAGAAAAATCAAGTGCACTAGTCCACAAACTTATTGGGTTTGGTTACTCACAAACAACAGCTGTCTTGCACATGTCATCAACCTGGCCATGCAGATGCTCATCTCGACCTACAGCAAGTCACCCCATTTCGATCCAAAGCAGCCAGATGCACATATACTGACATCCCGTGATGAGGTGGGGCTTGTAAAGGCAATTGTAGTCAAGGCAGGTATCAACACTTAGCTGGAGAATGATGTCACTCACCCCTGATCAGGAATGCTCCTCGTCGAAGTGAAAAGAAATGTGGAGAACTATTCAGATTAAGGCAAGGAATGGGCCTGTGGTTCAACTTATACTTGATATGAAGGTGCAGTGGTCATCGTCATATTTGATGCTCGATCGCGTGAAAAAAGAAAGGATGTGCGTAACTAGTTCCAAACAAATATCTGTATTCATTACTTCTTTTCCACAGTGCATTGATGCTTTTGTTGATGAACTTCGTTGGGAAGAACATGACTCTGCAAAATGGGATAAGATACATGAACTGAAGCTTATGAGTGAGGAGTGGGTGCGAGTAAATATCTTTCTTGGTTTGCTAAGTGTATGTCTACCATTTTATATATGTATTAAAGCTTGATGTTCTTTGGCATGCCGATAACGCTCAACAGGCATTTTCATCTGACAACGTCCCAACTCTTCATTATGCAATCCCCGCACTTGAAGCCCTTCACCGAGCATGGTCCAGTCGGGCTGACCGTTCAAAATTTCAGCCATTTGCCTCTGCCCTTCATGCTGCATGCAAGAAGAATGACAAGTACAATGAGAAGACGACCCAATCTCCTGCATACATCATGTCGATGAGTACGAGTTTTTACCTCTCATCCTGCACCCTTGACATTGCTGATATATCTCTAGTTCTTAATCCAAAGGAGAAAATGGGATACTTCAAGAAGCACTGGTCAGCCAAGCTCCAGGAGGAAGTCCTGAAATGTGTTGAGGAGGAGGTATATCTGGGTACCTGTCTTCCATTTCATGAGCTAATTACTTTTAGTTCAAAGGGCGGTGGCTACGATTGCGTAGTGGTCCCATGACAACACCATCAGTACTATCAACAAAGAACAATGGATTGCATGCTCTGCATCGAGAACTTAGTGATGATGAAGAAGATATGGCAGTGGATACATGGGTGGATGTACCAGATGATCCCCAACAGCCATGGCTTTGTGATTACCATGGTTATATGGATGTTCATGAGCAAGTGCCAGAAGGCTGGACGGCAGTCCAGTGGTGGGGTGTAAGGATTTCAAACTGAGTACTCTGACAAGTGGCTAACAAAATCTCGTAGTACAATGCACAGTGCTATCATCCTGCCTGGGGTTTGCTTGCATGCGACTATCTCACAATTATGTCATCATCAGTCTCAAGTGAGCGTGCATTCTCACAGGGGGGGATCATGATATCAAAACGCTGCAGTTGTCTCAAGGGTGACATTGTCGAGGCCCTCCAGTGCATCAAGTGTGTGATCCGGCATGACTTACTCTTTCAAGAACCTTCAACACTGTCATCAACATTAGAATTTGAGGAACGTGACGAAGAGCTAGTGGATGTGGCTGGAGGGAGTTCGGGGGACCCTGAGGAAGAGTCAGTTGTTGAGGAGTTTTCTTGGGATGAGCTACTGATTGAGGATGAAGATGAGGAGGAGACTATGGATTGGTCTGATTAGCGTAGTAGCTTCTGCATTACAGGTCTGAGGTTGGCGGACCTGTAGGAAAAAAATTAATGTTTTTACATATCAAAGCCACGGCCTGGCATTTGAGCAAGCCAAAGCCACCTCAAGCCAAGCCAAAGCTGGGGCTTTCAGGCCAAGCCAGGCCGGAACAGCACTAATTGGGTGGGAGTGGTGATTATAGGGATCAGAATTACAGGCAGAGTTAAATAGGAGAATAGGGTGGATTTGGATATGTATGTGAGTAGGGGGTAAATTGGTGGGAGTGAATTGAGATAGTATGTTCAGCCTGAGTGAATAGGACTCCTTCAATTTAGTGGAGGTGGTAGAAAAAGCAATAAGGGGAGGGTTCATTGGGGGTTTCAATGTGTTCAGGAGAGGTATAAGAATTATAAATAAATGACAGATATTGCATGGGCAGCCAGTGTATGTTGGACTTTCAAAGTGTTGTTCCCTTCAAAGGATGGGGATAGGAGAACAGGGAATGTTGTATATAGTTCAATAAAGGAAGTCTTTGATTAAAAAAGGAGAGTAAAAGGATAAAAAGAACTGCAAACCAACATGGGATAGATTGTAAAATGACATAGATTAGAAAGTAATGGATTTAAAAATCAAGACTTGGGGGGAGTAAGTGGATGTAAAAAAGAAAAGTATTCAAGTAAGGAATTTCATGAATGAAGGACACTCAATAAGTAAATGAGATTGCTAAAACACCTATGTTTATTCAGGGCCATAGGTTGTGAAGAAAGGATGTCACTGAGTAAATGATATTGATAAACCACCTACATTTCTGAGGGGCCGAAGGTCCCAAAGAAACTATCTCACTGAGTAAATGATATTTGCTGCGTTACGGAGTACCACTGGTGAATGCCACGTGACAATGTCACAAGTCGCATCCTTATACAAAGTGGTATCATTATAGTGCTGAAGGCCAATTCGTTGCTCTTACTATCGAAATTCTCAGCCAGGCCTCAGCCAGGCAAAACAGTGAGTGGTACACCTGCCGCATGGCGTGGTGTAAACCATGGCATCCAAGCGCGACCATCTATTTCCACCGTCTATGTCAATAGGGCGTGCTCAAGGATCTCGTCTCCAACGAGTAGATTCACACGACTCCTTGAATGCACATCCTCTAATAACATCTAATCGCCCTTCCTCTCCTTCGGCAGACCAGACTATAGATGGTGCTCCACCCTACGTGCCATATACGCCCAGACAGCGTGCTGGTACTACTGCCCACCCGCCAGTATTGCAGCAACCGCAGGGCGATGCGACGATTAAACTTCAGATGATGAATTTGAAGGCAGCTGTGCAGAGTGTTGGGCTGGACACGGGGACCGTCGGGTGGACGATCTTGGAGAAACTAGTGCTTGAGAGTGAGGCTGCGGAATGGGCGGAACTTTGGGCAGCGGTTACTTCGGGAAAGGTAAGCGTATAACTCTATTCTATATCTGATATGGTGTTTACTGTGGCGATATACAGGCTACCCTACTATTACCTTTGGAGCAATCATCATCTAATCATTCAGTCACCTTAGAATTCGTCAAAGACCACATCATTCTATACGATGGACCTCTGCGAAAAGATGCACAAATCGTAACACTATCAGGACTTAGAGGCATATTAGACTAGTATGTCTCATCCAACCGATAACGTCGTACATCGAGCTGATGTTAGATCAAAGCGACACGCTAACCTTCCGATCATCCATTCACACCTCCTCGAAGATCTTCCAAGACCTCCTCAATCCATCCACCCGCCATACAGCGCTTTCAATTCTCCCCGATCTCCCTCTACCGCTCTCACCATCCCAACAACCATCAACGTCGTATCCCACATTTACCCTTCCGTCACACACGTCCTCCGTACCCTTTCCCCCTCGTGCACCCAATCCCTCACCCCCTGTCAAACCCCCACTCCCCCCGCGTCCCGCCCACCGTTCCGTCTCCTCTCCATCTGCCAGCCTTGCCCCATCAACTCCACCTCCAACCTCCCGCCTATCCAACACCTTCGCATCTCTCTTCGGCGGCAGCAGCCACCCTAAAGCCCCGACAATCTCAACCCCTTTACCAGCTCCAGCACCAGCACCAGCACCACCAACACCTAGCTCGCCCACCTCCTCCCCGCCCGCATCGCTCCACTCCGTCGACTCGTCGACTCAACCCTCAGCTCAACAGCCCGACGGCACCGTCATCGACGTCTCCGCATTCACTATCTCGCAGAAGATCGTGCGGACAGTTGTCGGGAAGGGAATGAACGATGCTCTACGACAGGAAGTCCAGGACTCTTTGAGTAGTGCCCATACCAGTGGGGCTCTTCTACCATGGATTGTCGACCGTGTGCATGAGTTCACGGCGCAATGGTATCCCTTGGTCAAAGATACCGACCCTGTGCCTGTGCCCCGGCCGGGCAAGAAGGTGATTGGTATGGGGAGTGGTAAGGAGAAGGATTATGACTTGAAAGTCAATCGCGTGATGGAAATGCCAGAGAATGTATCGGCGAGGTTGCAGGATTTTTATCTTGGTTTGGAACAGGATGTTCGGATTAGAGGGCTTTCGTTTTGGAGAGTTGGGGATGGGGAGGGACACGAGGAGAAAGATAGTGAGCAAGACGAGGGGAAAAGCAAGGAGGAGGGGAGTGAGGATGAGGATGGGCGGAGGGTACGCGACAAGATTGATAACGAAGCGCGGATAAAGGAGGTGATGGACGTTGTTGAGCAGACTATTTGTTCCTTGTTCTATGACAGGTTCGGGTTCACTCTCGCTGTGGCTCGGTGGCTCACTCGCCTGTCTAGATTGTACATGCAACCCACTTCGGATGACTCATCACACGACGAGACGTTGTCGAGTCGTGTAGCCGCCTTGAACATGTTGGATTTAGGATTGGAGCATTTGGACATTCATGTAGGCGATGCGGGGCTGGAACTTGATCTCGTCGTAAAAGCGTGTGGTGAAAGTTCGTTTTTTTTTTCCCCTCCCCTCTATTCGTACGATAGGGACTAGAGCTAACTATGATTACGGCAGTGTTAACGCAACTAAACGCATGCAGAAGCCCCGGTGACAAAGCCGCCGTTCTCGTTGCAGCACACAAGATCCTTGTCGGTGAATTCTCTTCCTTCCACCCCTCCCTTCCTAACTCGTACTGATTCGGACTACACCTAGACGGACTCTCGCGCCTTCCGCCCATCAGACTGATGACGGACGAAGAGTCCAAAGCACAGAAAGCAAAAGCGTCTTCAGTGATTGAGACATCAAAGGAGGAAGCACCACCCCGCGATAACGAAGGGAAGCTGCGGATAATGACGCCGCTGGTTTCCCACAAACAACCTCAGGCTTTGGACGTGCAGTCGGTTCCTACTGAAGGCGGGATGGAGACCATAGCCCAGACTTCACCTATCCTTCCTATGGGTGAATCGCCCACAACCAGGGCCATTCCCCCAGTCAAATTTAAAAGCGATCCTGAGCCTGATCCCAGAGAGGATGAAAATCCGATCTCTGCAGTCACGATACCTCCTCATTCCTCCCTGATATCCCCCGTACTACCAATATCGCCACCACCAACCGAAGCGACACCCGTTTCGGGAGACATCCTCTTACCCATGATCATCTTTTCCGTCGTCAAGACCAATCCTCCGCACCTAGTTTCAAACCTGCTATACACCCAACGATTCAGGAATCAATCCATAGGTGGCGAGGAGAGCTACTGCCTCATCAATCTCATGGCTGTTGCTGAGTTCTTGGAGAACGTGGATCTGGCTGCTCTGGGATTAGGGGATAGTGATAAAGTGATGAGGTACGTCCTTTTTTTTCTTTCTTTTTTTTCTGCCTTGTCACCGTTGTTTGAGGGCATGTACTGATGGGGTTCTTTTGGGTGTGCAGCGCGGCAGACCTAACGCCGATACCGTTGACTCGGAGCCCGACCACGCCTGAAACGCTGCAAAGTGCAGTAGACGGAAATCAAGTCAGTCTCCGCGGACGCGTCGAACAGGCGAACAAGGTTCTAACGGATGTCGTCGACACATCCTTCGGCATGCTACGTGCACTTTTGCCCACTCCCAACCCAAATGCAAATGCAAATGCGAATACGAATAACGCTGCTGTTGACACATCCAAGCCCGACTCTGCCCCGTTGCTCGTAGAGGTACCTGTGACTGGGAATCCGGTGAAGCCAGGTTTTGGTTTGTTGAGGCGGGAGTCGGGATTCTTGATCAAGAATATTACTGCAGCGCTACCAATGAGCCGGGGAACGAAGTCTGGAGAGGAAGTAGGGCAGCAGCTGTTGGCTGTGTCGAAGCCGGAGTTGGTCAAGTCTGGGGACGGGGAGGAGGAGAGTGGGGTAGAGGAGGAGGAGAGTGAGGATGGGGAGGACGAGGATGAAGAAGAGGATGTGTATGAGGAGAGTGCGAGTGGATTTGGGGATGCGAGGAGTATCAGGAGCTTTGAGAGTATGCTTAGCGGGAAAGGCGTGACGAAGCGGAAGGCGAAGAATAGTGGTGGAGGGTCGAGGAAGAGTTTGTCAGATCGCTTGGCTCATATGTCTAATCTTGCTGGATTCAAGGTGTGCCATGTTGTATTCTTTCTGCCGACTTTATTTCTTATGAGTTTTATTATTGTTATTATTAAGGGATCACCACCGACTTCTCGACCAAGTTCATCTATTCTGTCATATCCAACTGCAGCTACAGAACCCCATCCAGCATTTCCTCGTCTGGCTCCACCTATACAGCGTTTTGTGGAATGCACACCAGGCGATCTGAGGCTTTCGGAAGTCGAAGAGTTGTTGAGAGATTATCAACGATTGGCTGAGGGCATCCGGGCCGCTGGTGGTTTTGAGTCATAGGGTTGTATTCCAAGGTTCCCCCCCCCCCTGATTTAAGTTGGCTACCTTTTTTTCTTTTTCTTTTTCATTTTCTTCTGCAAAAATAGTGCATCAGTGTCCTGCGTGGAAGTACTGTGAGGCCACAGTTTGCTGTACATAATTCAATATATTATCGAGATTCGAATTGAATTAATAAAAGTACTAGTCGCTGACTAAGCTCCGCTATCCAAACGGCGTTATCATTCGAATTGTTGTATTTATTACAACACCCACAACATCATGATATGATCACTGATCATTATCTCTTCACGCGCCCATCTTTAGCCTTCTTTCCAATGAAAGACTAACATCTGTCGTAGTATCATGGATACCTGCCAAAGGCCGAGGACACTTCGCTCGTGATATTTGATGCCATCATGAAATGATGAACACATGGCCAGTATTCTATGTAAGTACAAGAATAAAAACATCAGAGCGTTTTGAAACAACTTCATGTCAAGACAGACACATGGGCCACGGTGTTTCTGAATCCGAAATGCATTAAACCGGGTCCGCATAACACCGTAACACCGCGAACACACGCACCGCTCATGACAGGTCAGGCAACCAAATTGACATACATAATGATGCATTTGTGGCTTGGACTATGTGTGTGCCTTTAGAAACGGAAATATGACTAGTACACCCCTGACTAACGTTTCCTTGGCCCACTTATCTTCGCCAGTGAGGTTGCACCAGCCTTCTTTTTCGTGTCGGAGTGGCAGGAACGCTCTCAGGCGTTCAATTTGCACTAATCGGTCACAGGGTTGAGGTCAGCACGGTCCACGGACGCCACGAAGAGTACGTAAGTTCTTGGCTTCTCCGTTTGTGCACGGGGATAACTCAATCCCTCATGTATCGGCATATTCAAGGAAGGCTGGCGAACTATAAAACAAGAGCCATTTTTGCCGAACCTCCTTGTCGCGTCCCTCCCTCATCGCGATGCGGAAAACTATCCGTCTCCTGTTTGGCCTCTTCCACCTGCTTTTGCTAGCTACCAATGCCCGCTCAGCAATCGGCCCCACTGCTTATTTGCCTATTAAGAACAAAGTAATCAGTCCCGATGGCTTTACTAGATCGTGCGGTATTTCAGTCTTTGTTTGTCCCGTAGCTTCTCATAGGCTGGGTTCAGAGCTGTCCTTGCTGGCGGTACCTTCCCGGGGCCTGTAATTCGAGGCAACAAGGGGGATCGTTTCCGAATCTACGTAGACGACCAATTAACAGATGCTGCAATGTTGCGCAGTACAAGCATTGTGCGTCTCAAATATTGTATCATTTTCGAGGCTATACTCATCACGAACAGCATTGGCATGGAATCTTCCAACAAAAGCAGTCCAATTGGGCCGATGGCGTGGCATTCGTTACACAATGTCCTATTGCTGCGAACGATTCGTTCCTCTATGATTTCCAAACCGTTGGCCAGGCTGGTACATTCTGGTATCACTCCCATTTGTGTGAGCCATGAAATGCTCAACAGCCTTGTGCTACGCTCACATCGTCACAGCTACGCAATACTGTGATGGACTTCGAGGCGCCTTTGTGCTATATGATCCCGATGATCCCCATAAGGGGTTATATGACGTTGATGATGGAAAGTCTGAAACTGGTCATATGAGTGAAACCACACTAAACCTTTATTATTTAGAATCGACCATCATCACACTAGCAGATTGGTTGGTGCCACGGTTATGTCACAGCCAAAGATTAACAAGTTTCATAGGTTCCATGTTTACGCCCGTTCAGCATTGCCCAACATCCCGACTTCACAAGCAACGCTGATCAATGGTAAAGGCCGCTATCCCAACGGGCCAGCAGTGCCCCTTACCGTAATCCACGTACTGCGTTCCGTGCGCTATCGCTTCCGCATCATTGCAATGTCTTGCGAGCCGAACTTTAGATTTTCGATTGACGGTCACAATTTTACCATCATCGAAGCTGATGGCGAAAACACTGTTCCACTACTCGTTGATTCCGTCCAGATCTTCGCAGGCCAGCGCTACTCCGTTGTATTCGTAGCCAATCAACCTGTCGGAAACTATTGGATACGCGCTGACAATGACGCTCGAGGCATACCTGGCTTCGACGGAGGCCGCAATTCTGCGATCTTGCGGTATCTGGGCGCCCCACACTCAGACCCGACAACTACCCAGACACCTAATGTCAACCCAATGATCGAAACTAATCTCCATCCTTTAACTAATCCAGCTGCCCCTGGTATACCAATTGTTGGTAAAGCCGACGTTGCTCTGCAACTGCAGCTTACCTTTGATCTCCAAGCCTTTCGGTTTGATATCAATGGTCATCCGTTTAACCCCCCGACCGTCCCTACCCTCCTCCAGATTTTGAGTGGAGCCCACTTGGCCCAGGATTTGCTTCCGGTTGGAAGCTATTATCCCCTGCCGCTAAATAAGGTCATCGAGATTAACATTCCTGGTGTTCCCTTTGCATTAGGTGGTCCTGTAGGTCTTGTTTTGGCTGAGATCTTCGGTGAATGATACTGAACCAAATTTGTAAAGCATCCTTTCCATCTTCATGGTGTATGTCTTTGAGGTCTTATCTTCAACGCTATACTGTCCTGACTCGAGATCCAGCACGCGTTCTCTGTGATCCGAAGTGCGAATAGTTCGGCGTACAACTTTGTGAACCCTGTCCGCCGAGATACGGTCTCCACTGGAACTGAAGAGTCGAACATGACCATTCGTTTCGCCACTGATAATGCGGGTCCTTGGTTCTTGCATTGGTATGTTCTGCAGTTCACCGAACGAAAAATGAGCTAAATTAACTTTCTAGCCATATTGACTGGCATCTTGATCTGTATGTGTTTCGATTTTGTTTCTTCATACAAACGCTCAAGGCGAGATTAGTGGCATGGCCGTTGTTATGGTAGAAGATTTCCCTGACATCCCGGCAAACTCCCCTGTACCTGGTGAGTGTCTAACCGTGCAATTCTTGACTGTCTAATTTTAACCATGTTGCTGTAGATGCATGGAAGAAACTTTGCCCGAGATACGATTCTTTGACACCTGATCAACTTTAATCGACTGTATGGACATTTGTTTGAGTGGACTTGATGTTTGAACTTTCTTCAAGGATTTTGTAAATAGACCATTATCATCACTGGCAGGATAATACTTTCTTCATTCTCCTTGTCACTGACAATTTAAATAGGACATTGTCAAGTAACTATTATATACACAATTTGAGTAATTACGTACACGCGCCACCGACCAGTCTCAGACTGAGTAATAACTAAGTTCGGCCCGACGAAACTTGAAGCTGAAGGCTTGAAGTTCGAACAAAGAGAGAAGCACGACGTCTACAGGGTCTACTTGAAGTATGACTGCAACCTAAAGCTACATAAAGGAGCACATGTACGCCGACGTGGTGTTGGTAGTAATATAGTAGATAGCCAACACGGGGAAGAATTACTTCGTATGCATATACCACAGCCCATCACTGGTCTGGCGCGTCTCATCCCGGTGCCAAATGGTGCTAAACGTCCTTTATCAAATCAATGAATCTTATAGCCATCCAAGTCGGAGGATGCCAAGATGAGCAGTGATGTATATCAAGTCGATTCAGTTACGCATCATCTTAAGTCATATTGTGATTGCGGAGTTGGAGCTCGCGTACTAAAAAAACCACACATGACATTACTGTGTTCACAGCGCCGAAGCCCTCGCGATAATCTGGATCTTGACATAATCCTCGTCAATGTGGGGATCTCTAATTTCATGTCTAAGTGTACGAATCGACTTAGCATCCGAAGGAACATAGAAACTGCAGTGAGACGTACTTGTCCCGCAGGTGTGACACAAGATCCCGCGTAAGGAATAAACGGGTCCCCAAGCCAGCACACTTATTACATGCAAATTCCGCAAGGGGACTTTGTTGGAGTACAATCTGAGCACGCAGTGTATGTTGTACTCCCGGACCAGGGAAGTAAAAAATATCTTCATCGACCGTGGGTTCTTCGATATAATGCCTGGGATGGACATCGTCAGAGTGGATATATATATATAAATGAAAAAAAAATATCAACATTTCCCTAACATGTGCCATGGCCATTGAGAGCGTAACATAGTTTTTGAAATGTACAGTGCAATGAGTGCAACTCCATGATCTATCACGACCAATATCAGGATGCTCGCGCCCCCGCACAAACCTACAAGCTTGGGGGGTCAGTAACTGCCAAGAATTTGCGGTGTGATCCTCTCTCGCTCCAGATGGCGTGGGCAATCTTGAAAGACAATCATCAGAACTGTGACACAAAACGATGGTTACAGAAAGCGTACACATTCTCTCCAAGTAAGCACCCTGCGCCCCCAAACACGTTGGAAGTATGCAATTGGACAACCCGCACACAAAAATCTCGCATCACGTCCATCTAGCTCCTTTGCAGTCACAGTTCTCGGATCGAGGGCAAGCAACTGCATTACAGCGAATGCAGCCTCGTGTCCGATGCGGCTGGCAGTCAGTCCGTTCCTCTGCGAAAGTCGAGTGCAACCAAGATGATTCTTTATGTTATCCCAACCAATCAAACAACACTCAGATCGTTCCTCGCCTCCGTACCGAAAGCATCCAGAACACACAAAGATCGACGCAGCCAGCTCGAGGTTTGAAAGAATAGGTGGCCTATCTGCTAGTTCGATTGGCTGTATAGGAACTGAACTTGCCAATTTATGTCTGAGTTCGTCGCTCCATCTCGAGATGTTTGCAGGGAGCTGGCTTATGCTATCAGCACAGGCTGCGCGATCCAAGGGAGCATCCGTTTCAGAGTTGTAGAGGGTTAAGAAAGGCTCTAACAGAAGACTTTGAATAGCATTGGGAAGCGTAGACCAAGATCTTGGGGACGCCATCCTCTTGTATTCATGGTAAACATCGAAGATAACACCCGCGCGAGCGTCAAGGATCCTCTGCCTCTTTCGTGGATTGGCCTCATCTTCAAGCCTTGGTAAAATCTGTCGCCACACTATGGTTATGTTATGGATGCTGAAAATACGACATAGATGGGATGCATAACATACCTCGTCGGGTAAGTCTGGGATTTGGCGAGAGCTCCCACACAATACTCTCTATGGAAGAGAGGCCGATGTCCTGGGCGAGGTACCCGCGACTGATTAATTGCAGGTTAATTCTGCGACGATGATGAGTAAGAATCCATATTTGAGATGCTCGACTGCTAGATCATACTTATTCTTGACATTCTGACGTCTGCTTAAAAGTTCATCACTCATTTGGCCAGATAGACCAGTAGCCTAAACTCGACATGATTTTTCTTGCTATCTCCAGGTCAGACAGGGTCAGGCGCAAGATGACAAGACCGCACTGTGTTTAGTTGTGAAATGTGTGCTCTAGTGAATGCCTGGAACTCTTGAAAATCTTCTCCGGCTCGTGGTCTGCCTCTTTCGATATCCGTTCGAAACTGCCGAATTGTGTTATCCATCGAAATCAAATCTTGATACAGATAACTAGTTCCGCCGGTACGGTTGAAACTACAATCACACCCTCCTGCTCAGTAACAACATTAGGGATTATAATCAGAACCATAAAGCAAGAATAAACTGAACTCGATCGAGCTGATGATGGAACTAACTCCCACACCAGGGAATCCACAGATCTCATCTCGAAATCATACTGCCTACGTGTGATATAGCTAAGAGGTCAACATCAGCATTCTGAACAGAAGCGCAGTCCGGGACTAACTTTCGTTTCATGCATCGAGTGCAGAACCTCCGCCGATATATAAAGTCGGTCAAAGCGCCATGCTTTCCACACTCCTGATGTGATTGTTAGTAAGATCCTGAAGCCTAAAGTGAGGATGTACATCACAAATATCAGGACCAAATAGCATGGCTACCCATCGTGGCTCAGATAAATCAGGAGGACACGAAGGCAAACTTGGATGGTTCTTAAATGCAGTCTTCCAAAGCGAAAATCCATGGCCAGTCATGAGAAACGCTCGCAAAGTTTTAACAGTTTGTGATAAGTGGTATAGGTCGATCGAATGGAGGTGGGCAGAGACCTTAGAAGATCAATAGTATGTTAGCCAGGTATGCCACCACGGAGTGAGGACGAGCACCTCGAGGATTAAATCATAAGGCAAGCTGCGAGTTATTTCCAAGCTGGTAGCCCTTTTCTTGCCTGTTCGTTCCTTCCTCATCGCCTTTAATGTGTTGCTAGTCATCCAATTGTTATCTTCCGATAGAACGTCATTTCATAAATTCCGTGGTTAGCGGTATTTAAACTCACGACGTAAAATATATATTATGTCTGTATTTAGTCCCCTAGACTCGCAGCTTAATCTTCTCTGGTTGGTCATGAAGACCCCAAACAATGAGCGGGAGTCATCCAGATCAATCACCGAGAACGGCAACAAAGAGGACTTGGATATTGCATTTTCATCAGGGAGCGATTCGTCCATCACTTGAGAAGGAATCGGCAAAGAGTAATCGAGTAGAATTATCTAGCGTCCATGTCAGCGGCGAGAGTTAGAAACAAGAATTTTTTGTTACTGTAATGAATCCGACGATTCCTGAAATTCGTGCTTGACAAATCACTGGCAAGATAATTGTGAGCCTCCGTCACCAGAAAACAGAGTACGGTACCTTTCTGTGAGGGCGGTCTACGAATCTTCACAGAGAACCACAAGGTCAGAGGAGCCCAAAGGAAAGGTTAGGGATTCAGTTATTCAATTAGCACGATGCGAGCCGTTCAACTTGAAGTTTTTGCCTCGTTCATTACTTGCGTGAGAACTGTTTGATGAAATTCCACCATGACTCAACTTTTACACGATCATGATAATAATATTCATTTAACACTCACTGGCATGCTTGATATTACGTGTCAGTCACGGTAGGCAGGCCAAAGTTTCAGAAATTTTTTATATCCGAGGACGTTGATGTTCCGTTGATAGAATAATACCAAGCTTCAAGCTTCAACTTTCCGATGGCATTATAGTGGGAATTGGATACTTATATAGTTGTGGTGACCAGTGTGCTAGCAGTAGTAGCAGCAGGAGTCTAACTGCAGAATGTTGGGTCTGGACAACGGGGTCGGAGCACTAGCTTGAGCGAAATCGGAAAACCATACCCTGTGTTGTTGGTATCGCAAACAGATATTGCGGTGTGGACGGATGGTGGTGCATCAGACTCGCATTCAGTCGGCGGCGGCGAACTGCTAGTATGTTCTTTGCACGCAAAGCTACTCCGAGTCCGTATGCCTGGTCTTTCGACATCTAAGCTGCTCCCGGTAGATTCATGCATGACGTTATCTTACCTAGCAAGAGCGCCTTGGAAAGTTAAGCGCCTAACTTAGGGCCAGTGTGGGTACACTGATGAAGTTGAGCTCGGGCTGTCGTATGTAACAAACTAGGTCATAGTGGTACCATTTTGTGTGAAGAAACATGTAGCGCTGACCTTTG